>CAUYQG010114896.1:0-21099 GCA_963574415.1 Tarsius wallacei | reverse complement strand
TCATTATGCAGGTAGCCTTGTTGATGAGGTGTGCTCCCCCTCCCTCCCCTGGTAGTTTCCCACTACTGCAATCCCTTTCTTATAGTATTTTGATAATTGTTCAAGGTCCACTTATGAGTAAGAACATGTGGTACTCAGTTCTTTGGTTCTGTGAGAGATCACACAGTATTATCAACTCTAAATTCATCCAAGTTGCTGCGAAGTTCACAATTTTGTCCTTCTTTATGTTTTCTTTTCAATCCTTTAAAAATGTAAAACCACTCTTTGTTTGAAGACCATACACAAACAAGTGGTGGCCAAATTTGTCCCATAGGCCATATAGTTTGCTGAATCTTGCTAGAAAAGATTGGTACTTTTTCATATCTTCAACTCTTCCTTTTCTTTTTCTCCTTAGCCTATAATCACACTAAGGAGAACATTAAAAATATTTAGCAATGACTCTGAACTCAAATCAGTGACTCCTGTTTCTAACCAATCAGGATAAGCTAGTCACTCGGAGCTGGTACCAGCTGTAAACAGCTATTGGGTAGTCTCAGTGTGTTCAGGTTAAATACCAGCCCAGATTACACCCTCTTATCCCAAACAAAGTTCTTTTTTGCATTTCCATCTTGACATTGTTCCACTTTTCTCTTTTTAATTTCCAATATTTTTGAGGATTATTCTAATTTCTCTTCTCTTATTCACTCTTCAGTGATCTGCTGCTACCATTCTTTTAAAATGGACTTTTCCAGAACAAGCTTTCCCTTTCTTATTTTTCCAGGCCTTTGGAAATATTTGCTATTTGTCACTCACA
This sequence comes from Tarsius wallacei, assembly GCA_963574415.1. Lineage (NCBI taxonomy): Eukaryota > Metazoa > Chordata > Mammalia > Primates > Tarsiidae > Tarsius > Tarsius wallacei. The sequence goes on along the minus strand of CAUYQG010114896.1, from coordinate 20,306 downwards.
TTAAATTCCCCTAGTTCCCCTGTACCCCTTTGTCTTTTGATTCTTGGTTGTCATGACAGGTACCGCTGTATCCAACCCTCTCTCCTGCAACCATTCACACTTGAAATTCCCAGTATTCTTGACCCACTGCTTCCAGTTTCCTTTCCTCTTGCTTTGGCAGTCTGATCCACCCTCAGGGTTTGACTTCCAATTTTTTTGCAAATGATCTCCACGTCTACATCTCTAGCCTTGACATCTCTTTAGACCCTCAGACCTGTTTCCACACTTGAATCTCCCTCAGACATCTCAAACTCAGTGTGTCAAACAGTGAACCTGTAGTCATTCCTATCAGGCATCCCTTTCCTCTTATAGCCCATGTCTTAGTTCAGCAACCTGAACTTAGTTCAACAACCCTGGTTGCTGAATTCAAGAAACCTATAATCATCCTCAGGGCTTGCCTTCCTTACTCCTAATTCTGCTTATTTAGTTACTAATAATCTTGATTTTTCCTCCAAGTGTTTCTCAGTTCTGTATCTTCAGGGGCATCCCTACTACTGCTGTCTTCCCCCAGCTGAACCATGGCACTGGTCTAGACACTGGCTTCCCTGTTAACAGTGCTATCAGGTGGGGAATCTAAAACACAAATCTAAACCAAAGAATTCCACTGATAAACAAACTCCAGAGAGACTTTCAAGATACCTGGCATGACACCAAGGACCTTCACTCTCTACACCCCACTTCCTGCCTCAGTCTTATCTTTGATCAAGTTCTATATTGTTTTTTATTCTCCAATAATAGGGAACTGAACTTAAAATGTAGCTGTATGCCTCCATGTCATTGCACAGCTATTCCTGTCACCTACAAGATCTTCTCTATTTTTTTATCTGAATAATGCCTACTCATCCTTAAGATTTAGCCTCTGAATTCACAAGACTGAGCTAAGAGCCATTCCTCATTGTTTCCATCTTTTTTACCAAATTGTATTGAAATTACTCATTCTCTTTTCAGTAACGATCCCAGATTTACCAGTAATGAGTAAGCAAAGTATGACTGGCCATTGACGCTCCATCTCCTAGTCCAGTATCTGGCAAACAGTTCTAGACAAATAATACTTGGCAAGCTATTTAAAGGTCTCTGGGAGAGAGGAGTCTGAGAGAAGATACCACAGGAGTCATACTGCCTGAATTCCATTTCCAGTAGCATAGTTTACTTGCTCTATGATTTTGGGTTTTATACTCTCAGAGTCTGTTTTTTCATCTATAACATGAAAACTCAACTCATTCATTAAAAATATCTATTGAGCATATACTATATTCCAGGCATTATTCTAGGCACACACACATACACACACACATACACACATACACACACAAAGTCTTATCTTCAAGGAGTTTTCATTCTAGTGAAAGTAGAAGAAGGAGAGGACAAAGAAATAAGTTTAAAAGAAAATGACTAACTAAAATATATAATATATCATATAGTAACAAGTGCATGGAGAATAAAAAGTGGAATCATGGCATACAGGAAGTTATAGGCAAATTTGAGTGATTAGGGAAGTCCTCACTGAGAAGTGGTATTTGAGCAGAAACCTGAAGGAGATGAGGAACTGAGCCATGAGAATATCTGGGGCAAAGAAAATTCCAGAAATAAGAAATAGCAAATGCAACTCTAACATGTGCAATAAGTAACAAGGATGTTCAAGGAATAACAAGGATTCCAGAGTGTTGGAGAAGAGTGAACAAGTGAGGGAGTACAAAGAGGAGGTCAGGAATGTGGACGATGGGTAGAAGTGCAGTGGACAGGGCTATAATTTTTAACCCATTGTAAGAACTTTGACTTTTACTCTGAGTAAAATAGAGTCAGTGGAGGGTCTGGAGCAAAGGAGTAAATGATCTGAATAAGCTTTAAAACAACTGGCTACTGTCTTAAAAATACACTGTATGAGAGCAAGATAGAATCAGGGTCCTTATTAGGAGGCTACCATAATCTTTCCAGATAATAGATGGTGGCCTGGATCACACGGTGGTGATCCAAAAAAAAAAATGATTTATTCTTAATGTATTTTGGAGTACAGCCAAAAGGATTTGCTGAACATTGGGTGAGGGAAAAGAGAGGGGACAAGCTTGAATCCAAGGATTCTCACCTGTGCAATTACAATAACAGTGTTAGCACTTTATGCTGGAAAAGTCTGCAAAGGTTTTCTGGGTGATAAGTAAGAATAGAAGTTCAGGTTAGTTCAAATTAACTTTGAAATGTCTATTATATATTCAAGTAGAGATGTCAAATAGGTGGTTATATCTATCTGTCTCTCTATATAAGTTAAAGTTCATGGAAGGATTTCAAGCTAAAGATAAAATTTTTCAGGGAATAGGTAACATTTCAAGCCTAGGTGGAGAAGAGAGGTTCTGAGGATGGAGTCCTGGGCCCTCCCATGTTTAGTGGTTGGGGAAATGAGGAGGAACCAGCATAGGAAGCTAAGAGGCAGCAAATGTGATAGCAGGAAAACCAGGAGACTGTGGTTTCCTGGCACAAAGTAAAAAGAGTTTTGAAAGGTGGGGGGGGGGGCATTGTACAGCATGCATGAGGGAGTGAGCAATTCTTTCAGATGCTACTGATGGATCAGGCAAGTGGAAGACTGCACATTCATGATTAAATTTAGAAACACGAGGGGCACTGTGATCTTGACAAGCAGCTTTGATGAAGTTGTAGAGATGATAACTGACCAGAGTATAAATAGCTCTTTCAAGAGGTTTGCAAAGCAGATGGGGAGAAATGGGGCAGTAGATGGCAGGTGATGTGGAGGAAAAGAGACTTTTCATTTTTTTTAAAAAAAATTATTTTTAATATGTGAGGTACAATTCACGGTTAGGTATACAAATGTTCATTATGCAGGTATCCTCACTGATGAGGTGTGCCCCCACTCCCCTGGCAGTTTCCCACTACTGCCAATTCCTTTCTTATAGTATTACAATAGTTGCTCAAGGTCCACTTATAAGTGAGAACATGTGATACTTGGTTCTTTGTTTCTGTGATAGATCACTCAGTATTATAGCCTCTATGACCATCCAAGTTGCTGTGAAGTTCATAATTTTGTCCTTCTTTATGGCTGCATAATATTCCATCATGTATTTGTACAAGTTTTTTTTTTATTCAGTCCTTTTTCGATGGGCAGCATGGCTGGTTCCATGTTTTCGCTATTATAAATCATGCTGTAATAAACATGCATGTGCAGGTATCTTTTTCATAGAGTGATTTGAGTTCCTCTGGGTATATTCCCAGTAGGGGGGTTGCAGGGTTGTATGGAAAGCCAATTTTTCAATCCTTTAGGAATCACCACACTGCTTTTCAAGGAGGCTGTACTAGTTTATTCTCCCATCAACAGTGTAGAAGTGTTCCCTCTTCACCACATCCTCTCCAGCATCTGTTGTTTTTTGAGTTATTGATGATGACCATCCTGACTGGAATTAGGTGGCATCTCAGTGTGGTTTTAATTTGCATTTCTTTGATGACTAGTAAAGCTGAGTATTTTTTCATGTATCTGTTGGCTGCTTGTATGTCTTCTTTTGTGAAGTGTCTATTCATATATTTTGTCCACTTTGTAATGGGGCTGTTTGTTTTTTTCTTTTCAGCACGTTTGAGTTCCTTGTAGATCCTAGATGTTAGGCCTTTGTCAGATATACAATTGGCAAATATTTTTTACCAGTCTGTAGGCTGTCTCCCTGCTCTCTCAATGCTTTCTTTGACTTTGCAGAAGCTTGTCAGTTTGATGAGGTCCCACTTGTCTGTCTTATCTCTTATGACAATGGGCACTTGGAGTATTGACCAGGAATTGGTTGCCGGTTCCAATTTCCATAAGGGTGTCTCTTGCATTTTCTAAGTTTCTTATAGTTTGAGGCTTTACATTTAGGTCTTTGATTCAGTTAGAGTTGATTTTTGTGTATGGTGCCATTTTTTAATCTAAAAAATAACAGTATTTTTATATTACTTAAATAAATATTTATATGCTGATGGAAATGATGGAGTAGAAGGAGTTGTTGATGATTTAGAGGAGCAGGGTGCTGGAAAAGTACAATAAGAAATAAGATCTACTGCATGAGTTGGGTAGTGACTTTGGATAGGAACGTAAGCATCTATAATGATCAGTGGAAGGTAGAGATCTCAGGAAGAGCATGTAAAAGTTATTTTCTGCTTCTATTTTTCTCAGTGAAATAGGAAACAAGATCACAAGCTCATCATGAGGATAATTGGGGATAGGGTGGGAAGTTTTATGGTAAGAAAAGAAAAAAAAATCTACTGAATAGGGAGGAACTAAGGGGACCAGGAAAATAAGATAGGATTAGTGGTTATCACGTAGGTTTAGTTGAAATTAGTGTTTATGAACTTAAGTGGAAATGCACAGTTGTGCATTTTTTCCAACCATGTTTATCTGTATGAAAATAGGTATGGAATATGCAGAGACTGGGCACGGTGGCTCAGCCCGTAATCCCAGCACTTTGGGAGGCAGAGGTGAGAGGATCGCCTGAGCCCAGGGATTGAGACCAGCCTGAGAAACTTAGCGAGACCTTGTTTCTACAATAAATCAAAAAAATTGGCTGGGCATGGTAGCACATGCCTGCAGTTCCTGCTACTTGGAAGGCTGAGGCAGAAGGATTGCCTAAACTCATCAGGCTGAGGCTGTGATGGCCGTGAGTGTGCCACTGCACTCCAGCCTGGGTGACAGTACGACTCCGACTCAAAAATAATAATAATTTAAAAAAATAAAGAAAAGTGAGATAAGAGAATGGAGAATGGAGGGCAAATTTAAGGAAGTGATTACAATGATATTCCCAATGTACCATGTAATTTAGGATGTTTTAGGAAGAAAATGGATGAATGTGAATGGAAAAGTGGTAGGATCAGTGCATGCTAGGTCCTAATAGGGTTGAAGAGTCAAAAGAGTAAGATTACTAGAGGAAGAGAACTAGAAAAATAGGAGGCTGTGGTTAGACAATGGGCTGCTGGAGACTGAGATTACGGAAGGGCTTGTTGGAGAATTTGTATAAAACACGCATAGGGAGAAAGTGAAAGATAACACCACCGGAGAAGGTAGTTACAAAACTACCACTGGAAGAATCATCTACATGAACTCTGATATTACCAAGAATTATAAAAGTGTAGTGTTAGACTCACCACAATAATATAGGAAAGGGATTGTCAGTAGTGGGATACTGCCAGGGTGGGAGGCAGGGGGACACAACAACAACAAGGGTACCTGATCTCAAACCAGGCAAAGTGGGGACCAAAGGGAAGCCCAAACTTTACCTGTATGATAACCACTTGTATACCTAATCCTGAATTGTACCCCACATCGTTAAAATAAAAAAAAATGTTTTAAGTGTAGTGTTAGAGAAACAGTGAGACGATAGCTAAAATCTTCAAGGAGTGAGGTGATATGGGGTCTATAGATGATTGATTAAGGAGAAAATGATAGCATGTACCTTTTAAGCTGGTGGAAGTTAAAGGAGATATAAATATAAAGTGATTATCAGCTATCTGCTCCATGGTGAACTCAATTCATTTTAACTTTTATTGTCCTACTGTGACCACAGTTGACAATCATCTCACTTCTGTGGCCAACTCCAAAGTATATCTCCTTATACAGTTCGACTGAGGAGGAGCTCTGTGCTGGAATGGATGGTTGATTTTCTATTCAAATTACTGAATAAGATCACTGCAGGAGTGTGAAGAGGGTGGCTTAAGAGCACCAGGAGGTAGAATTCCTGAGTAGAGGCTATTTTTGTACATAGTACACTTATACTAATCAGAAATTCCATAAGATCATTCTTTAAATGTTTGCAGGAAAACTAATGGCTTTCTTCTCTTTTAATTAACTCTCCACTTGAGCCTCCCTGACCAACATGCTTATAAGTAAGGTGATGAAAGGGAGGTGAGATGTTGTGTCAGAATACCAGCCTGCTCCACAATGTGAGTTCTCCATGTTTTGACTGATGATGTTCCTCATAAAGTCTTCTTAAACCAAGAATGCAGACTGTCTTACTGATTTACCATTGCATCATAAGAATTAATAAGTTAGCTTTTTCATCAAAAATGAATATAGATGCTTTTCCACATTTTCAATATTTACTGAATTTCTGTATTTCTTTAGCAACTCTTAAAATGTTCTCTAAAGATTCTCTTCTATGTATCTGGCTCATTTGAGAATGTGTTGACATCACAAGTCTAAACCTGTATGGAGTTCTGAGACATTCTTTTTGGAATAATCCATGTATTACTTTTTTTGCTACAAGAAGCAGAGTGGTCTAGCCATACAGTTTGCAAATCAGCACTTTAGTGAACATATTTTTACTTTGTTATGAAGTGTCACAGTTTAAATTCCTCTGGGACTACAACCTTGTTCTTCTCTCAGCTTTCTATTTTAGCAATGGACAGCTAGAATCAGAAAGGCATAGTTATTATTAAGATCTGCAGGGGTTTTTGAAACAGACTTCTATCATGACTGAATACACATAGGACAGATGTGAGAGCTTTATTTTGAAATTTCTTCATTTCCAGTTGTGATTTAGCACCAAGGGACAACAGAGAAAGAGAAAGAGAAATGGCAGACAGAGGGGCAGCAGGAGTTCCCACCATTCACTTGGGTATTGAGTGAGACCAAAAGATTTTGGGAGAAATAAATATGGCACCATGGAAACAAGGTGTGAAGGATACTTCATTTTCTCTTAGTGGGAACTTTTAAAATGTCTGTTTCAACATTTTTTAGATAGAGTTCATATTAGGGTGGGGAGAACTCATAGCAGTATGCTAAACTAGGGCTCTGAGTAGAGATGAAATGACTTGGGGGTATTAGTTTGAATTAGTGGGTGTGAAACAGCGGCTCCAACACCCTGTAGGAATGACTTTGGAATTAAATTCAAAGCACTAGTCGATTTGGAATCAAAGAATGATAGCACAGGAAGAAGCCATAAAAGCTGTCCAATTCTGGAAGTGGAAGATAGAAAAGAGTAAGAGAAGATGAATCTGAGAGATTGACTTCAGAGGCAAAAGAAAACAAGTCTTCATCAGGAGGTGAGAAACAGAGATTGTGGTAAAACAAAAAATGTAGAGAAATTGTGTTTGAAAAAAGTTTACCTCCATCAGCCTACCAAAGGGCTGTTCTCATTACAGTCCTGAAGCTGGGCAGAACAACTGACTCAGAACACATTCCTTGCCTAAGGATTTATGGAGACCTCCTAAGAACTAGCCACTGAACATGTGGAAGACACAGAGGGGAAAAGTAGGACAGCAAGGAATAGGCAAGATTCAGGACGAATTAGGCCAAATGTGTCCAGTGACAATATATCTACAATAGTCTAAATATAGCAACTTAAAAGCAATATGTGCCTTGACAGTGTTCTACGAAACGAGGATGAATGAATCTTTATTTCTGCTCTGCAAATGAACCCTTTTTCAGTTTGTTCTGTTGTCAACAGGAACAATGTAAGCACATTTTAGTTCACATTTTTGTGAAACATAAAGCAAGTTAGAACAGCTAGAATTTATTTGTCCCAGGAAGACAATGACTCCTAGCTAATTCCAAACTGTTGGCACTTAATTGAGCTGTTAATACCGTTCCCACTCTATTCAAAATAAATTGTCCACTCTGTTCCCCTTGATTTTTTCTTTCTCCCACAGGACCACATCATAATTTATCCACAGGCTCACTGATATATTGAACTGCTCTCTAAAACAGGATCTTATTTATAATAATATTCTGCAATATCAAAGCAACATTTTGCCTCCTTTCATTTGGCACCCATTTCTTTCTCTTTCAGATTTTGTCTTTTTGTTCATGCACTGCCACAGACATTTAAAAATGTGATGAGTTTTTATTAATGTCTTTGTTTTTGCCTTCACATCATTAACAATGATCAGTGTGGTTGTGAGATGAATGTTTAGCATTTTATTGCATCTTAAATTCTTTGCTAAGGCTAGGGTTATTTAGGTAGATCTCAGAATATTCGAGGCCCTATATGTATAATGGCAATTAACTTGCTAAAGATTTTTGAAATGCTTCACACTCTAACATGTTATGCTTCTTCAGTGAGGTGCAACAGACCATAGAAAAACCATGGCCTACGCTGATATCTGTTTTTCGTCTCCACATTCTCAAGGTCATTTTGATGATTATCTTTAGATGTCAATACAAATGTGAAAGGACACATCATCTGTACCACATGGACTACAACAAGACTGAAAGCTCCTGTAGGCTGCCATACAATGAATCTTCATTTCACTTTAGGGCCTCTGTGGCCTTGGAAGGGATTTTAATGGGCAGAAAAAATATAGCCTCTATCTCCTTGTCATACTAGATTGTATCATATTTCCCACCCCTTCAATTCTTCCCTATTTGAGTGCTAGTGAAGAGATGTGTATTTCAGCAATTTTGTGACTATTTAAATGGAATAGCATAGAAAAAAAGTAACAGCTCATTGAGAACAATAATGTTTTATGTAATTGAGAGCTATTACATTTAGGCTTAAATTAGGGTTGGTTAAGTAACTTAAGGGTATATTCCTTAAAGCAGTCAGAAAATGGGCTGAATCCCTGTGCTTTCTATGCTGCAGAAGCTAAGTTCTTTATCAGTCTAATTTTGTAAGCAGGCAGTTGGTATTAACTAGTATTAACTAACTATATATATAAATCTTCAAATTGGTCTAATTTAATTTTATATTTATTTCCCTAACTTTCAATTCTCCCAATTAAATGTCTAGACTTTAGTTGTGAATCTTAGAAAAGCTATTATATTTTCATACTAGAAAAAAATGACAATTTCTGGTCCTGGCCATATTTCACAGGGTTCTGCAGTGTAGACTTCTTACAATGCAGTCTCTATTAGAACACATTAAATAAAATAATCTTCACAGTATTAATGACTAGTTCAAAATTATTCCTATATAGCTTTTCAGGGCAGTGTCAATATAACTAAGATTTGATTAGGTAGTCAGATTTAAAGCACTCAAGAATTCAAAAGTAGATTCCCTCATTATAGCCTATACAACTTAAAAAAAGAGAGAGAGACATTAGCTCAGGAAAAAAAAATTTTAAAGATGTTGAAAGAAAAGTAACAGTAGTTTTAACAGTTAATTCTCTTTTTATCCAGACCAGAATAGAAATTCCTAAAGGAGTAGTTCTGAAAATGCCATGAATATGGATTATATTAATTTTTGACACAATTTTGGCTAACTCTTCAATTTAAAGACAGTCCTGTTCACAAAAGATTTATCACAGAAATAGTGAGATACCCAGGATTAAGTATGCTGCACTTATGTCATTTAAGAAAGAACAAGCCAGTTCCTGGTAAATTTTATATGCTTGCTCATTTTTGGTTTTGTTTATCTTATTTTTTAAGACATGATGATTTCCAAACAATTGAGACTACCTTTGCTTGGAAATAATAAATGCTATGACGTGTGAAGTTCTTGTTTTATGTCACCATACTTAAGAAGAAACCTTGTTTAACATCTTTGTGATAAGACACTTTTGCATATAAATAAACAGGGTAAATAGAGCATAGTTTCCTGTATAAATCTGGCTATAAGATAAATATAGTTCTATCGAGTAGTTTGGAGAATTCAAGTCATATTTATTGGACAGGTTCCCCCATGTGAGGTAGTAGCCATTTAATCCTCCAAGTATCTTGGAGAGGTATGTATTACTAATTCCATTTTACAACTGAGGACACTGAGGAGGAGAGAGATAATGATTAGGAGTTGACAATTAGCCGGGCTCGGTGACTCAGCCTGTAATTCTGCGCTTTGGGAGGTTGAGGTGAGTGGATTGCCTGAGCCCGCGGGTTCGAGACCCGCCTGGGCAACTTGGCGAGACCTCATCTCTACAATAAATCAAAAAGTCAGCCGGGCGTGGTAGCACATGCCTGTAATTCCGGCTGCTCAGAAGGCTGAGGCGGAAGGATCACCGGAGCCCAGCAGGTCGAGGCTGCAGTGGCTGGAAGCGGCCACTGTACTCCAGCCTGGGCGACAGAGTGAGACTCCAACTCAAAAAAAAACAAAAAACAAAAGAGTTGACAATTAATAAGGGGCAGAGACAGTTTTTTCTTTTTTGAGAAACTTGTCCATGGCAGGTCTTTCTGCCAAGAATCTTCCTTCTTCCTTCTCGTCTTCTCACTAATAAACTGTTTTAAAACTTTTTTTTAAGTGGCAGAAATAAGAATCCAATCAAGTTAAGATCCCCCACCCAACCCTATGTTTTAAAATGATACTTCAAGAAAAGTAAAATTCTGAACAATTATTCCTAGCACATATTTTGAGAGAATTTCCACCTCACTGTTTCTTAAGTAGTTCTTCTAAATGGTTCTGAAGCCAAAATAGCAGAATGTTTTTAAAGAAAGTAATTTAGCAAACAACAAAGTAATTTTCATAGGGGCAGGGTAAAGACATTTGCTTTTTATATCACACTCTTTTAGTTTTTGCATGACTTCCTACGAGCATGCATTATTTTCACAATAGAGGCAAAATAATTTAAAATTTAAAATAATATTTCAGGTTTTAATACAATACATATCTTTGGTGATCTGGATTCTTCTGCTGAAGTTAGGGTTTGGTGCTCCTGCCTTTCCAGCTCCCTTAGCTGATTTGTTAGACTGTTAGCTTGTTCGCTTTCTATTTTCTTGATGTGTGTTCTTAGAGATATAAATTCCCCTCTCAGTACTGATTTCATGGCATCTCAGAGGTTTTGGTAAGATGTTTCTTCATTTTCATTTGTTCCAGGAATCTTTTAGTTTCTGTTTTGATTCCTGTGTTGGCCCGGGAATTGTTCAGCATCATGTTGTTTAGTGTTCATGTCTTTGTAAGTTTTGGAGGCATTTTGTTGGTGGTGATATTTACTTTTATTCCACTGTGGTCTGAGAAGGTGCATGGCAGTATTTCAATCTTGTGAAATTCGTGTACTTGATCTACAACTGAGGATGTGGCTGACCTTGGAGTACATTCCATGTGGTGGTGAGTAGAATGTATTTTCTGTGGTTGTTGGGTAGAGTGTTTTGTAGGTATCTACTAAGTCCATTTGTCAAATTGAGGTTCCAGATCTCTTTGTTGATTTTTTGTCTTGATATTCTATCTAGGGTTGTTAGTGGGGTGTTTAAGTCTCCAGCTATTATAGTGTTAGAGTCAATATATATATTTTTAGTTTACTTAGTAGCTGCTTTATAAAAGCTGGTGCTCCTGTGTTGGGTGCATATATGTTTAAAATGGATATTTCTTGTTGATGGAGCAAACCTTTTATCATTATGTAGTGTCCTTCCTTATCTTTTAAAATTTTTGACAGCTTAAAGGTTGTTTTGTCTGATATTAAGATTGTGACTGCTGCTTTATTTTGTGATCTGTTCGCCTGGAAATTCATTTTCCATCCTCTAACTTTGAGTCTGTGGGCATCCTTTGGGGTGAGATGTGTTTCCTGAAGATAGCAAATACTGCATCATGCTTTTTTTTAAACCCAGTTTTCCATTATATGTCTTTTCAGTGGTGCATTTAGTCCACTAACATTCAGGCTGATAATTAAAATGTGAGAGTCTGTCCCTGTCACAATGCTCTTATAAAGTTGTTTGTTTTTGTTGAATTTTTATGTTCATATGTGTTTGTGTTTTCATTTTTGTGGGTATGCTGTGAGTTCTGCCAATTCTGTGTTTGCCTGTGATCTTGTGAAGTATATGGCCTTTCTTTTGTTTCTTTTTTCTCTTGTGCACAGCACCTTTTTAAGTGTCTCCTGTAGAGCTGGTCTCGAAGCACCATATTCTCTTAGAGATTGGATGTCTGGGAAGGATTTTAATTCTCCCTCACTGTCTGGGTAGGAAATTCTTGGTTGAAATTGTTTATCTCTGAGAATAATAAAAATTGGGGTCCAGTTCCTTCTGGCCTGTAATGTTTCTGCAGATAAATCTGCAGCAATTCTGCTTGGTCTCCCCTAGTAAGTACTCTGAACTTTTTCCTTGTTGCCTTTAGAAATTTTTCTTTTATAACTACTTTGTGTAGGTGAATTACTACGTGTCTAAGGGTTGGTCTTCTCATAAGATATCTTGCACAACCTCCCAAGGTTGAAACAAGAAATAATTGAGATCCTAAATACACCAATAACAAGCCAGGGAGTAGACTCTGTCATAAGAAAACTACCAACAACAAAAAAGCCCTGGACCAGATGGATTTCCAGTGGACTTCTACAAAATATACATGGAGAAGCTGATATCAATCCTAATGAAAGTATTCCAGGCAATTGAGAAAGACGAAACACCCTCCAAATCATTTTATGAAGCAACATCACACCAATACCCAAACCGGGTAAAGATCCAACTAAGAAAGAAAATTACAGGCCAATATCCTCGATGAACATAGATACAAAATTACTCAACAAAATTCTAGCAAGTCAGATCTAATAACACATCTCAAAACTCATCCACCATGACCAAATAGGTTTCATCCCTGGGAGGCAGGGCTGGTTTAACATCTGCAAGACCATGAATGTAATTAAATACATCAATGGATGTAAAAACAAGAATCAAATTATTATATCATTAGATGTGGAAAAAAATTTTGATAAAATTCAGCTTCCCTTCTTGATAAAAACCCTTGAACACCTCAGCATAGAGGGAACATACCTCAAAATAGTAAGAGCCATCTATGATAAGCCCACAACAAACATTGCTAAACTGACAGAAATTCGAAGCATTTCCCCTAAAAACCAGAACAAGACAAGGTGGCTGCCCACTCTTTCCCCTCCTATTCAGCATAGTGTTGGAAGTCCTAGCTAGAGCAATCAGACAAGAGAAAGAAATCAGGGGTGTCCAAAAAGGAAAAGAAGTCAAGTTATCCTTCTTTGCTGATGATATAATCCTATACCTTAAAAATCCAAGAGAATCTATCAAAAACCTCCTTGCACTGACAAAGGACTTTGGCAAAATCTCAGGGTACAAAATAAACACGCAAAAGACAGTCACATTCTTATATACCAACAGCAAACAGGCAGAGAACCAAATAAAAAGCACAATCCCATTCACAATCGCCACAAAAAAAAAAAAAAGAAAGAAATATCTTGGTATCTTTCTAACCAGAGAAGTGAAAGACCTTTACAACAAAAACTATAAAACACTGCTCAGAGAAGTGAAAGATGACACAAACACCATGGAGAAATATTCCATGCTCATGGATTGGAAGAATCAACATTGTTAAGATGTCCATCCTACCCAAGGTAATCTACAGATTTAACACAATACCCATTAAATTACCAGCATCATTCTTCTCAGACCTGAAAATGACAATACAGAAATTTACATGGAAATATAAACAACCACAAATAGCCAAAACAATCCTTAGCAAAAGAAATAAAGTGGGAGGTATCACACTTCTAGACTTTAAACGTTACTATAAAGCTACAATAATCAAAACAGCCAGGTATTGATACAAGAACAGGCATATAGAGCAATAGAACAGGATAGAGATTCCAGAAGCAAATCCTCAATTTCTCAACCAACTCATCTTCAACAAAGCCTCCAACAACAATCAATGGGGAGAGAACCTATTCAGTAAATGGTGCTGGGAAAACTGGCTGACCACATGCAGAAGATTAAAACAAGACGTACCTATCACCATACGTAAAAATCAACTCCAAATGGATCAAAGACCTAAATGTAAAACCTCAAACCATAAGAACCTTGGAAAATGCAGGAGACCCTTATGGAACTTGGGACTGGCAGCCAATTCCTGATCAAAACACCAAATGTACATACCATAAGAAGTAAGATTGACAAATGGGACCGCATCAAACTGAAAAACTTCTGCAAAGCAAAAGAAACCATCAAGAGACTGAGGAAACAGTCCATAGACTGGGAAAAAATATTTGCCAAATATATATCTGACAAAGACTTAACATCTAGGATCTACAAGGAACTCAAACGTGCTAAAAAGAAAAAAAAAAGCAGCCCTATTAAAAAGTGGACAAAAGATGTGAATAGACACTTCTCAAAAGAAGACATACGAGCAGCCAACAGATATGTGAAAAAAGGCTCAGCCTCACTAATCATCAAAGAAATGCAAATTAAAACCACACTGGGATACCACCTAACTCCAGTCAGGACATCATCAATAACTCAAAAAACAACAGATGCTGGAGAGGATGTAGGGGAGAAAGGAACACTTCTACACTGTTGGTGGGAGTATAAACTAGTACAACCTCTGCAGAAAACAGTGTGGTGATTCCTAAAAGATCTAAAAATTGACCTTCCATATGACCCAGCAAACCCCCTACTGGGAATATACCCAGAGGAACTCAAATCACTCTAGAAAAAGATACCTACACATGCATGTTTATTGCAGCATTATTCACAATAGCATAAATGGAACCAACTGTGTTGCCCATCAAAATTGGACTGGATAAAAACAGTGTGGTACATATATGATAGAATATTACGCAGCCACAAAGAAGGACAAAATTATGAACTTTGCAGCAACCTGGATGGACTTAGAGTCTACAATACTCAGTGATCTTTCATAGAAACAAAGAACTAACTACCACATGTTCTCACTCATAATCGGACCCTGAACAATTATCATAATACTGGAAGAAAGGGGTTGACAGTAGTGGGAAACTGCCGGGGCAGGGGGAGGGGCACACTTAATCAATAAGGGTACCTGATCTCAAACCAGATGAAGTGGGGACCAAAGTGAAGCCAAACTTTACCTGTACAATGACCATTTGTATACCTAATCCTGAATTGTACCCCACATCTTTAAAATAAAAAGAAAAAAGAAAAGAAAAAAAGAAATACCTCTCTGAGATGTCTACAGGAAGAACTACTGACCATTTGTAGCAGGAGAAAAAAATACAGCTTGAATCTTTTCAGAATACCTATTATCCTGTGATAATTTGCAAATTAACTTGCCAATGGTCAAAGGCTATTCAGGTTTCCTGATTCCTGAGTCATGGATCTTGACAAATGTCATATTATTAATTCTTACACTACATTTTTAAAAAACGATCTATCAATCACCATCTGTAAAATGATGAAGTATGTCAGGTACTGGGGTAGGTACTTTTAAAAATATATTTTACATACTTCATTTATTCCTCAAAAATAGGATTTATTGTCTCAATTTTACAGTTGCCTCCTCCCCAGGACAGAGTTGAAATTCCATTACTTTCATCTTTGTTTACTGAGGTTGAGGGGAGGCCCTGCGACCAGAAGTCCAATAAGAACAACAGAGGAAGGCGGAAAGTCACAGGACTGGCCCCTATGCTAAGAATTCAGGCCTCAATTTCCATTCCAAACACAGACTCGCCTTCCCATGGAGGAGGGGTCCCCAAACATATCACCACCAAGAAACCCTCTTTTAAACTTTTTTACATTACAGATCCATACTTGAAAAGATTCTTCCTGCGCTTTGGGAGGCTGAGGTGAGTGAATTGCCTGAGCCCGCAGGTTCAAGACCCACCTGGGCAACTTGGCGAGACCTCATCTCCACAACAAATCAAAATTTAGCCGGGCGTGGTAGCGCACACCTGTAGTTCCAGCTACTTGGAAGGCTGAAGCGGAAGGATCACTGGAGGCCAGCAGGTGGAGTGTGGTGGCCGGAAGCGGCCACCGCACTCCAGTCTGGGTGACAGAGTGAGACTCCAACTCAAAAAAAAAAAAAAGAAAAGAAAAGATTCCATCCACCAATTTGCTCTTAATCACTAATTAATTCATTTTCCTATTTTAATTAATTTTAATTTCATTTAATTTAGTTTTTCTTCTAATTAAATAAAATTTGAGTTATTTAATTTTAATTAAAGACATAAAATTCAGTGCCAAATTAGAATTGCAGCTGAACACAAAAACAAAAGAAAAAAAGGTTTTATCTCATAAATATTTCACCATTCACTTTCTAAGAAATAAGGACATGCTCCTTCACAACAACAGCACATCGAAGTCAATACCCCAATACTACTTAAACCACAACCCTGCTCAAAATTTGTCAGTTATCCAAGAGTAAAAACAAGATTTCTGGCCCAGGACTGCATATCTCTCAATCTGAAATAATTCCTTGGTCCTTCCTCATCTTCCGTGACGTAGGACGATTTGAGGAGGATGGGTCAATTATCTAGTAAAAGGTCCTTCCAGTTGGGTTCGCCTTGTGTTTCCTGTGATTAGACTCAGGCTGTGCATCTTCATCAGGAAACCACAGAAGCAAGGTTGCGTATTCACCGCCACACATCCGGAGTTACATCATGCCAGTTCATCCCATTACTGATATTAACTTTGATCATGATAAAGTTGTCACTTTTCTCTTTGTAATAACAGCATTTTGTTGGAAAATACTTTGAGACTGTGACAATATCCTATTCCTTAACAAGTGTTCACCAGTTTGCTTTCACATCTGTTGATGACACTTGTCTAAATAAATTATTACTATGTTGTTGCCAAATGGTGACTTTTTAATGCTTCATTCCTTCTGCATTTATTAGCTGGCATTCTACTGTCAAGAAGAGCTTTCTGGGATCACCCACATGTGGTAGGTTGTGCCAGGCAAATTCTTCCCTGACTGGAAGGTTCTGTGCTGCCTGACAAGGAGGAAGAGCCTGAATTGCTGGCACTGGGGCTTTGGGCAATGACCCTCTTGGAAAATCTCCAGCACCACCAAGCTAGAGGGCCATCGTCCATTCTTACCTCAATAAATAAAGACATAAGTGGGGGTATCGGAGACACTTCAAGAGGGCAGTGCCAGACCACCTTTTCTTTCCCCAATTTTTCTTTTTAAACAACTGATGCGATTGGCCCTACCTTATTTAATGAAATATGGACTTAGGACTTTTAGGCAAGTATGAGCAGGCAGGGCACTAGGTTAGGGCCCTGGCCTACAAGCCTGGCTTTGCCACTCCGTCCAACCATTGGCAAGCCACTTCCTCTCCGGGCATTTGTTGTCCTAGACTGTAAGAATGAGAGGTTCGATACCAATGCTCTCTGAGACCCCTCCCAGGTCCACAATCCATGATTCTGAACAGAGATGGCCGTTTCTTCTCACTCTTGTCCTTCTGCTTGTTTTCAGAATAACACAGATATAAATCAGACACAAGCAATACACTCCACTGTGTTGACCTCACCCATGCCCAGCCAAGTGAGCCACAGAGACCCCACTATGCGCCAAGCACTATGAAGTGCAAAGTTTCTGAAATAAGTGACATATTTACTAGCCTCAAAAATGCAAATACAGTAGGATTTTCACTAGACATTCTTTGCTGCTGCCACTGCTGCTGCTGTTTCCATCTCTTCCTTGCCCCAAGGGCAGTAGCCCGGCTGGCTAGTAACCCAGTAAGTGTGGGGTGGGGCCTGCCAAGAGAGGGCCAAGCCAGGGAAGGGCTGCCCTCAGCCAGGCAGTGCTGGGACCTGCCTCACTTCTGGGCAGCCTGTTCCACACAGTTCTTCATGATCATTGAATATCACCATATAGAAACTAACACTTAATACCCACTGCGTGCCAACCACTGGCATACTTTTAGGCCCCTCACTTTACATTTTACAAATGTTGAGAAGTCAGGTCCACAGCATAACCTGCCTGGGGTCACACAGCCAGCGACTCTAGAGTCTGAGCTCTTCTACCTCAATGTGTTCCCATTAAACAGGGCTTACCTCTAAATCCTCTTATACCCTGTGCCATTATCTATTGCTGGGTAACAAACCACCCAAAAACTCAGCAGCTTAAAACAACATATTACTATTCCAGATAGTTCGGTGGCTCCACAAAGCATGGCTGGGTAGTTCACATGGGGAGGGGAGGGACCGGTCTCTCTGATGGACACAGTAAGATGGCAGCTAGGCTGGTGGCATCAAAGTTCTCAGCCAGACTAGACATCCAAGATGGATACAGGGATGTCAACAGTCCATGCTGCATGGCTACAAAGACCCCAGCGAGACCATCAGCCCGAGCACTTCATGTGGGCTCTCCCTGGAGCTGGGGCTCCATCCAGCATGGCAGCTGGCTTCCAAGAGGGAGCTAGCCAAGGTGAATGTTCCAGGAGACCCAGGCTGAAACTGCAAGGCCTTCTGTGACCTGGCCTGGGGAGTCAAGCAGCATCACTGTCACTACATCCTATTTGTCAAAAACAAGCCACAGAGCCAGCCCAAATTCAAGGATAGGAAACAATACACAGCTGTGAATAATGGGAGGCATCATTCATTAGGGGTCATCCTTGGAGAATGCCACAGAACCTCGTCCCATAGTGGAATTACAGGTACAGATGGTCCCGATTTTTTAACTTTACAATGGCTTTACAGGGTATTAACTGCATTCTCAATTTATGTCTAACTTATGATGGGTTTATCAGTATGTAGCTCCATCATAAGTAGAGGAGCATCTGTATTTTAAATTTCTTCCTTATACTTTTCCAAGTTTTCTGCTATACACACACACACACACACACACACACACACACACACACACACACACTTTTGTAATCGCAGAAATAAACTAACATTTGAAACTATAACTATATAATATTGAAATAATGTTATATTGTCAATATGTCAAATATAAATAGATATATTTATGTGTATTATATATACAAACACACATGAAACTAAAAAAATATGCTAAATATCATTGTGGTAAATGTGTAATTTTAAAAAAAATATTATTTCATCTTTCCAAAGTGCACATGTATTGCTTTTAAATCGAGAACATTTTAATGAAATTAATTAATTACCTCATGGAGAACACCCAGCCTTTTTTTATTTTGCACATACAACTTTTATCTCTCTGTCTAATCAAATAATTCCAGGGTACAGTGTCTTCCATAATGTAAAATTGCTTGTGCTCTAGTAAGCATTCAATAAACATTTTTTGAATAAAAACAAATCAAGTCCAACAAGCAGAAAGCCTGGCAGGTTGAAATTACCAAAATTTTGTGTATGAGACACAGACACTATTCCCCCCCACACACACTTTTTGCTTTAATTTTTATTTTTAAAATGTGGGATACAATTCAGGATTAGGTATACAAGTGGCCATCATACAGGTAAAGCTTGGGCCTCCCTTTGGTCCAGTTCACACTTTGCCTGGTTTGAGATCAGGTACTTTTACTGATGTTATATGATTCCCCTCCCTCCCCGGCAGTGTCCTGCTACTGCTAATCCATTTCTTATTAGTATTACGGTAAACGTTCAAGGTCTGCTTATGCGTGAGAACATGTGGCACTCAGTTCTTTGTTTCTGTGATATCACTCAGCATTATAGACTGTAAGTCCATCCAAGTTACTGCTAAGTCCATACGTTTGTCCTTCTTTATGGCTGCATAATATTCCATCATGTATATGTACCACATTTTTTTTATCCAGTCCAGTTTCAATGGGCAGCACAGTTGTTCCATGTTTTTACTATTGTGAATACTGCTGCAATAAACATGCATGTGTGCGTATCTTTTTGGTAGAATGATTTGAGTTCCTCCAGGTATATTCCCAGAAGGGGGATTGCTGGGTCATATGGAAGGTCAATTTCTAGTTCTTATAGAAATCGCCACACTGTTTTCCATAGAGGTTGAACTAGTTTGCAGTCCCACCAGTAGTGTAGTAGTGTACCCTTTTCTCTACATCCTTGCCAGCATCTGTTGTTATTTATTAATAATGGCCATTCTTACTGGGGTTAGGTGGTATCTCAATGTGGTTTTGATTTGCATTTCTCTGATGATTAGTGAGGCTGAGCACTTTTTCATGTGCCTGTTGGCTGCCCATATGTCTTCATGCCTTTGCCCACTTTTTAATGGGGCTATTTTTTTTCCTTCTGGCACATTTGAGTTCCTTGTAGATCCTGGATGTTAAGCCTTTTGGCAAATATTTTTTTCCCATTCTGTGGGCTGTCTTCCTGCTGTCTTGATGGTTTCTTTTGCTTTGCAGAAGCTTTTCAGTTTAAAGAGGTCCCACTTGTGTATCTTATCTCTTATGGACATCTGGGGTTTTGATCAGGAATTGGTTGCCTACTCTGACTTCCTTAAAGGTGTCTCCTGCATTCTCTAAGATTCTTATAGTCTGAGATTTTACATTTAGGTCTTTGATCCATCTGGAGTTGATTTTTGTGTATGGTGATAGGTAGGGGTCCTGTTTCAATCTTCTGCATGTGGCCAGCAAGTTTTCCCAGCACCATTTACTGAATAGTTTCTCCTCTCCCCAGTGGTTGTTGGTGGAGGCTTTGTTGAAGATGAGTTGGTTGAGAACATTTTTTAGGCAAAGTATAATATATTTAAGGCATTTTGCCATGACCTCAACCTTCTTTAGGATTCCTTCTTAAGGCAGCCAGAGGTACCCATTTTTCTAAA
>CAUYQG010114894.1:0-45617 GCA_963574415.1 Tarsius wallacei | reverse complement strand
TTGCCTGCCTCTCAAATTTCTGGGATTACAGGTGTGACCCACCATGTCTGACCAATCGATATGATTTTAATATTTTAAAATGCACTGAGACTTGTTTTGCAGCCTAACATATGGTCTGTCCTAGAGAATGTTCCATGTGCTGAATGTGTAGTTTTCAGCTGTTTAATAAAATGCTCTGCCAATGTCTGTTCATTTGTTCTATAGTGCATTCACATCCAATGTTTCTTTACTGATTTTCTATCTAGATGGTATATCTAATTCTGAGAGTGGATTGTTGAAATTTCAACTATTATTGTATTGGAGTCTATTTTTTTTTAACTTTAATAACATTGGCTGTATATATCTGGATGCTCTGGTGCTGAGTGCATATACGTTTACAATTTTATCTCCTTGTTGAATTGATCCCTTTATCATTATATAATGACTTTCTTTGACTCTTTTTATATTTTTTGATTTAAGGTATATCTTAATAAATATAAGCAGGGCTACTCCTGACTGCTTTTGGTTTCTCTTTGAATGAAACAACATTTTCCATCCCTTCACTCATGATTTATGTGTGTCTTCACAGGTAAAGTGAGTATAGGCAACATATAGTTGGGTATTGGTTATTTATCTATTCAGTCAATCTATATATTTGAATTGGGGACATTAAACCATTTATATTCAAAGTTGTTTTTGACAGGTGAGGACTTACTGTGGTCATTTTGCTAATTGTTTTCTGGTTATTTTGTATAGCCTTTGTTCTTGTCTTCTTCTCTTACTGTTTATCTTTGTGGCTTGGTGATTTTCTACAGAAATAATGTCCGTTCCCTTTCTGTTTCTCATCTGTGTTTATACCCTATCAATAAATTACATACTTTTGCACAATGGTAGATATAGTCCTTTGCCTTCATGTAGGACCAGTCTAATGGTGATAAATTCCCTCAATTTTTGCTACAGAAAAATATAAATTTATCTTTTATTTCTGGAAAACATTTTTACTGAGTATAATATTCTATAGAAAGGATTGCATTTGTGGTGGAAATGTGGACTTGTTGGGATCTTTGCATGTGTTTTCTCATGATGGGGCGTCCTTTTTGGCTTTGAGCTGACCCTAGCCAGGTGCTTTGCTTCTCTCTCTATGATGCTATTCTGGAACTTTGTGCCTTGGAGCGTATTTGTCACTTTGCTAAAGTCCAGCATTCTCCCTTAAACATTCTATTCAATGGGCAGTTATCTGCTTATTGTTTTGTTTTTCTTTATGGAGGAGGTGAATGCTGAATACCTCTCACCTGATCTTGATAACATCACCTCTAGAAAACATCTGATACCTCGTGCCTACACCTCCATGGTGACCGACTTCTAACTGAGCACAGTGGACACCCTGGCACTTTGCTGAAAAGATGACACAGTGGACACCCTGGCACTTTGTCTGAGTTCAGAACTCAGCTGATCTCTCATTCTTTTTATTTTGATTTCAAAATGCCTCAGTCTATTTTAAGTCTTAGGCAATAGAGCATACATTTATATCCACAGCTAGGGACAAAGCACCCAAATACTCATGCTATTTAACCTTTCAGTGCCGTAATTTAAATGGTTACATGAACCACTTATCTATCTCTACTACTGATTTTTCCCTCATGATTTCAATCTAGTTTCACATATTTTTGTGAAATAGTTAACTCAACACTGATTTCATACTAAAATATACGATTTAAGATAGTCTTTTAAAATATCTGAATTCCATGGCGATGTGTTTAAGACCCTACAAAAATAATTACTTCTTATTAAAAACAGTGAAAACATTTGGGAACTAAAATTTTACAATAGGCGAGACTTCCATAAAATGTTGTCTTAAACTAATGAGCTCTGGCAACTTTTCTTTTCTTTCTGTAAATTCTGTTTGTGGCCTTACTGCCATTAGGCCAAATAGATGTCCTCTGCAATAATGATCATAAAGGTACAATGACAGGAGGCAAGCCACAGGGTCCCAGAGCACTGTCTGGAAAGAGCATGAAATTTTAACTCTGTCTCTTTTTGCTTATTAAGAGCTCAGTAGTTTTGACTTTATTCTATTTTTTTTTAATATGCCATAATAGTCTAGGTCAGGGGTTGGCAAACATTCTGCACAGAGCCAGATAGTAAATATTTTTGAATCTTGTAGGCCATACAGTCTCTGTTGTTGTAGCATGCAAGCTACCATGGACAATGCAGGAATGAATGAGTCTAGCTGTTTTTGTTTTTCAAAAAAGCTTTATTTACAAAGACAAGCAGAAAGTCAATTTGGAACTCAGTCTATTGTTTGCCAATTTATAGTCTAAATCATCCTTACTGGAGTGTCAAGAAGACAGAGAAAGAGTTTCCTTATGAAGCTAAACCTATCTTAGCTATCTTTGAACACTAAAAGAAGTGAATTACGATTACCTATAAGCACACATGCTCGTAGAAAGAGGCTTAAAACATTGCTCATAATTAAGCAACTGCCTAGTGAACAAAGTTTCTGGGTACAATAACTTGTGATACTGCTAAGTTTTGCCACCATCTGATACATTTTAAATGTCCCCTCCTCATTTCTAGGTACATGTATTATAACCTTTTCCCCTGATACTGGCAGTTCCCAGAATTTTTCAATCCAGTCTCAAATCCTTATCCTGTTTCCAATGTAGCAAAATCTGATACACTCTAATTTGGAAAATATTTAGGATTTTATCAATAAAATCATAAAGATAAATGATAGGTTGCAATAAAGTGATGTTTTTATTGTTTCAATTTGTGTAATAA
Organism: Tarsius wallacei; assembly: GCA_963574415.1. Lineage (NCBI taxonomy): Eukaryota > Metazoa > Chordata > Mammalia > Primates > Tarsiidae > Tarsius > Tarsius wallacei. The sequence continues at coordinate 42,857 of CAUYQG010114894.1, read as the reverse complement.
TTAGCTCCTTGTTAGGTTTACTCTTTTCTGACAAGCCTATCTTTCATGCACTTGAAAAAAGAATTGAGATTTAAAACTCCAGCCCAATTAATGATGAATTTTATGTTTTTTATATTATGTGCTTATTATTATTCTCTGAAACTTAATGTTCTTCGCTGTAAGATGGGAATTATACATTATTTTTAAAACGTGTAAGTGAATTTTACATGTACAAGTTTAAAAAATTCTTTGCATACAGTGTACTAAATAAATAGGCACTAATGGATTTAGCTAGCTAAAGAATGATTGATATATCATTAGGCGATATTACCATGTGACATAATTCTATTTTGTGTTAAGAAAACTTAAAAGCAATAATTGCATGGTATCATCCCCTTAGAGAATTTAATTACATGGAGACTCCTATCACAATCAATCGTGAACAAAATTAAATACACACATTAGGGTTAACATTTTTAACTTCTGAATTCTTGGTATTTAGGTGGCTCATGGTAGTTACATTATTCATGATAACGATGTTCATTGTGCATATTATTGGGAAAGACATTCTAGAACTTTCTTTGATGAGCATGTCAACCAACCCACAAAGTCACCTTGAGGTAGGCCTTTGCCTATCAGGGCACAAGGACTCTCATTATAAACAGCTATTTACGTACATGAGCACCGTCATAGCTTCGGTTCTAGGTCTCCCCTTCCCACTACAGAAATAAACAAGAGTCGGGTGATTCAAGTGTGTTTCTCAGGATCTCGTGTAAATGGCTGCTTCGTCTCTTCACGGGGGTGGACGAGGGACACTGGCAGTTTGGGTTAAAGGCTTTGAGATGGCAGTCTGCACTACGAAGTGTCCCATTCACAATTTTGACAAGGAATTTCCTTAATGGTTGCTGGTTGTTTTGTCCTCACGCATTGCAATTTACCTTTTTTGGCATTTATGTTTTGTAGGTAATTTGGGGCTGGAGAGTCTTGAAACCATTTGACTTGTGGAAGAAAATTGCTTGGAGCACTTTGAAAATATCATTGAGATCACGTGGTTTTTAAACTCTTTTTCACTGTACTCTGTTTCCCAATTATTTCCAGCTGTGTCTAGCCACTATGCGTACCTTTACAGCCTGACTTTTTTTTTTTCTATAGTTGTGATGTACCATTTTTTGTTTACTTGTTCAAGTGAATGTCAAGGGTCAAGGAGTGGTAGAAGATTCAGCTCTACCCCAAGATATCATCATTCTTTCTCTTGAAATTTCATACTTTTCTGCTTTTCCTAATTGTCTTTTTGACAGGAGTCGGAAGCAAAAGTAGAATGAAGTCTCATTAAGTTATACTCCATTCATTTATTCTTACTAAACATAGATATAGATGAAATTTCACTTATATTACCCATGAAAAAAATGATGTGAAAATGAAAATTCATAGTTAAATAAGGATGTTAACCTCCTGTTGGAATCATAATTTTTTTCAAGTTATTAACAGCATCCATTTGCCTGAGTCATTTAACGAGAGAATTTCCTATCTGACTTAACATACATTTGTTAATCAGTAACTTGCAGTTTCTTGTTCTATTGATTTTCTTTAAAAATACTCCACAACTTAGACATCTAATCTATTTCAAAGTGCTTTATATCCTTTTCTCCTTTCTGCTGAAATTGGGGGGGAAAGACTCTCAGTCACTCAAATTCTGATAAAAGTAACTTTCTTGCTACATGAATCTAATGTCTAAATCAAATATCAAGAATATAGGCCGGCTGCCTATTCTGAGCGGTGATACTGGAGATATTTAATGACTGGTAGAGCATGGGCCGCAGCCAATCGGAAACAGATGCCCTGTCCAATCAGAATGGACACCAGCCATAAGCACCAGCCAGTTCAACAGGTGCTTACCAGCTGCCAGTCAGTCTTGCTAGCTCCCCGGGGAGGTCTGCAGCTGCTTTCAGACTGAGGAGATTAGAAAGAAATAGAGAATATGTAATGTACCTTCTCTATGACTTAATTTTTGTCAACATCTCTTTCTACCATTTTTAGTACTGTTTTAGCTAAAGATATAAAGGCGTCCTCAAAAAGCAAAGGCCCTTAATTAACTTCCTTTTTCTGTGGATAGTTTGAGTCATAAGCTGGTACCCTATCATATTCTAAGGGAAAAGACGTTCTCCTTTTCCAACACTGAATAAGTTTATACTTAGAGGCAGCATGGAGAAAATCTTACGTTAGCTTCACCTAGAATTAGATTTTCAAAGTGACTTTATCACTTTGCTTAAAGTTGGTTGCAAAAGCAACACAAACAAATAAAAATTAAGCTTAAAATGCATTCAAAAAAGAACAACAGATCATTTAAATATTTTCTATCCTTCTGCTTCCCATCCACTAGAGAAAATAAGAGTGGTCTATTCGTTTAAAAAAGAAAATCCTCAAATTAAGTACGTGAGTACAGGCACACACAGGATTTATTTTTATATACATATGAGTGAAGCCTACACATAATTCTGTATGTTATTTCTCTAAATTTAGTTTAAATTGTACCAGAAAATCTATATGGTGCAGAAAATAACATTCGTCCCTGATGATAAATTTAGTAACCAAAATTTGGCAGAATATTAATAGATGCTAGAGGTCACTACTCTCTTGCAACCACTAAAAACATGTTCTCTGTTATAAACATTTGAACAAGGTTTAAATTTGGTAGATTATTTATAAAATGAAAGCTTTTCACCCATTCCTCTCCAACATCCTAGGAGAAAGTTCATCTCTTTCATCTCTGTACTCTCAGAGATGCAGCATGTGCTATAAGCATCCCTGTTAAATACCATATTTACTGAGATAGCATAATCAAGACGCCTTTCTCGTCAGGTGTTTCAGAAGCCCATGCATTCCACAAATCAGAGGAAAATAACCCATTCATTTATCCCTTTGCTTACTCATTTGTTCACAAAAGTTTACTGATTGTTTGCATCGTGCCAGAAGGTATTCGTGCTGCTCTAATCAATGCAACCTCAACTCTGTCTCTTGGAGATACGGATTTTGAAGGCAGAGGCTGCAACAAGTGTAACCAAAAATTAATCTAAATGGAAATATTTTCTATGATTGCAATAAAGACAGAATGCTATTTGAACACAATGACAAAGAAACTAAGTGTGTTAAGATGGGAGAGAAGACAGTAGCTGTCCCCTGAGCATTCCTGAGCAAAGGTAATGAGAGCCTGCCAGTAACTCAAGCTGATAAAATATTATTTATCCTTTATTATGCCTTTAAAATGAAAATAGGGCCTCTCAGAAGTAGTCCTATATGAAAGTAAGGAGACAATTTAGTTTACAAAAAAAAAAAGCATAGAGTCCAGGGATATATTGTTTCCCTACACTGGGCAACAGTTGATTGTGTTCCACGTAGCCTGTTGAACATGTCAAGAAGGCAGGCCTAGTGCAAACTTGCCAAGTAGATGGGTTATGTCTTTGGTTTGGTTTTCTCCAATTTCCTTTTGGTTTTTTTCTCCCTCCTGAGTCTGCTCCTAAAGTTCTTCAGGTCTCCATTTTTTTTAAACCTTTTATCTTTATCTTGGTTTTGAAAATGCAAATTTAATCTATCAAATTTGTTTTTCCTTCATATTTAATTTACATAATTATATGCTCCAGTGAAAGCTTAATGGTAACTATTTCAATGTTTTCCTGAGAATCTGATGACATGGGAATGTATTTCTAACATGGATTCCCAGGTGCTAATAGCCTGGCTTGTGAGGAAAGAAATGAATTATCATGATAGTGTATATATAATAAGAATGTGTGCATATATAAACATATATATATACATATGCACATGAATAAAATACTATGATATATCTAGCATATCAAGCGTCCATACATATGACTGACTATAATACAAGATTACTACTGTTTAATAAATAAACAAATCTAAAAATTTACATCATGCCAAATAATTTGAAAGTTTTTGTTTTATATAAAGAAGGAGTCCGGTTATTCTATTTTATTTCAGAGCTCCCAACTGTTTAAAGGAAAATTAAACATAGCAAAAATTTCTGTCCCATATGCCAGCGAGGCCTCTCATTCTTTTTTCTTTTGGTTATGCTGTACAATTTCAGCCATCACTTTGTAGAAAATGGGTGGAATGGAAACTTTGAACTCCATGGAAGACAGATACAAAATGTCTCAAGCACTCTAATTGTTTTTTCTGAGAAATTTAGTAATGATAGAGAAGTCTGTTTATTTTAGTGGCTTCTTATCACCACATGCAACTTACTTAATGACCACATTTTCTCGAGGGACCGCCATGACATCATAAAGTAGCTCCAGTGCTTTTTAAAATCCTGTCACAGTCAGTTTTCAGTATTGCACAGAATTGTGGGATCCCTAGAGCAGTTCTAGCCATGCTGCCCTGCATTCATAGAAAGACATACAGATGTATAGTACATGTATGTATATAGTTTTAAATGTGTCACACAAAATATAAAAATAGAACATTACATACACATATTTGAATATAGATAGATGACAGATAGATAATTTGCAATGTCATGGGGTGAAGGCTGGGCTTGACCTGAGTGACTGCAGTATCTGGAGAGCCTGAGAGATTATTTCTGCAGAGTCGCTGGTCTAAATGAGGAGCTCACCCCTAGAAACGACATAGGCCATGTGCCCGGTAATTTTTTGGCATGCACCAAGTCTGTCTAGCAAATGCATGAATAATGAAGAAGTGATTCCATGAACAAGCGCATTATTACATGAGTGAATGAATGAAGTGTTCATGAAGGGGAGAAAGGAAGCTATACAAATTGCATCAGAGTCTTAGGAATTGTCCTGCTTGAAGACTCCCCTAAATGAATCTTTACCATATTTCCCTGGAGGTAGTTTCATTTCACCAGTTGTTTCTGGTGTTCAACGTTTTATTTCGTGAGAATGATATATCTAACTACGGATTTTTAGGACTGGGACGGACGGATCAGAGAGACTTGGAGGGATTGGGAACGAAGGAACATTTAACTGCATTTAAATCATGTGACACATTTGACCACTTCCTCCACAACCTTGAAGAATAACCCTAGATTCCCTTTTAAGTAGATGAAAACTGCTCTGTGAAAGACAGAAATCAATTCCCCTTACGCCAGGAATGTCAGTTTCCCTCGGGCTCTCCATTGGCTTTTGCCTTTTGGACATGTGTGCCAGCATATACATTTCATAAAATGAGGAGACAGTAAACCCATCCAGAAGCAACCGAGGCTGACTGTCGGGTGGAGAGGTCGTTTCAGGTTGTGGCTTAGGAACTTTGACCCCGGGCACAACGTACAGAACAGTGTCAGTGATTTTCTCATTTCCACTGAAAGCACTGGTCCGCTTGCGACGGGAATATCAAGTGTTACCATGGGTTGCTGCAGCTGCGAGCCATTATTTCCAGTGGCAGTGGAAATCCATTGAAAGATCTCCTGGGAGATTGTGCAAAATGCTGTGGTGGGTTTAATATTAACCCTTGCCACCGCTGTAGCTAAGACTTCCGGCAAAGACCAAATTTTACTGGTCAGCTGCTGCCAAGTTTCAGAAAAAACAGACTTCTTCACATGCAAGCTCGATTTTGAGATGGAAAACAAGTGCCTTCTAATGCAACACTAGGCCCCTTGGAAGCCTTTTGTCTCCATTTGACAGTTTCACACCCCACAATGTCTGTTTCATAGAGGTCTAGAAAGCTTTCTAGGAGAGGAAAGCCTGTAATGAGGAATGCAGCACAAAGCAGACGAACCAAATGCCTCTTTATTTTATAGTTCAGTATGACCTAAAAAATAGGGGAAAAAAAAAGCCCAACTATATTACATTACCAGACACACTAATATTTTATTTCTACAGCTGTTGTTTAGCCTTTACTTATTTTTTTTAAACCTCTCTCACTCTCTCTCTCTCTCTCTCTCTCTCTCTATATATATATATATATATATATATGGTTTATCATTTAGGCAAATTTGCATTCTAGACCCCTGTTCACCTTTTTCCCTCAAAGCGAACATTTTAAGTAAACAATAAAGACCTAAAAATACACAAAAATGACAAATGTCTGTTTGTGACTGTTCACAAGGCTAAATAATGCCAGGCTTGTGATGCTTTCATTGTAAGTGTAAAACTTTGTATGCCACTTCAGCTTATTAATTAAAGGTCTCATGACTCCATTTTGAAATAATTTCTACAATTAATTCGCTGCTGTTAATAGGTAGACATACTCAGATGATCTGAAAAGTAGGTTTAAACTAGGGTTTCTCAACTTGGGTACTATCATATCGTGGGTTGGATGCTTCTTTGTGACATGAGGGGCTGTCCTGCTCATTGTAGGATGCTTTCAAGCATCCTTATCCTCCAACCACTAGATTCCAGTATCCTCCATCCAGGTATGATTGCGAACAATGTCTCTAGATAGTGCCAGATGTCATCTAGGAGCAAAACCTTCCCTGGTTGAAAGTCACTGGTTTAGAAGGAAACGCTTAAAAGGAAAGAGTATAAAATACTGCTTTTAAAAATCTGCCAACAGCATCCTCATAGCCTAGGATATTCTATGCACACATTCTAACTACCTGTTCTCAAAGTCTCAATGCAGTCTCTACTTTTTGTTCTCTTGCTTTGTGGACTTCAAAGAGAAACAACCCGAGGCCTCTTTCTTACCTACTGACCATTGGAATCCTCAGGTGGTTCCCAGCTTGACTGTTCATTTTTACTTAGAATGAAAGCCTTCAACACTGTAACTGAGCTCACATCTGCAGGTTAACTCTGATATCTCAGACTGGTGCTCTCTTTTGCTCGCCGTCATCCAGGGAAGCACCAGGTGGGAGCAGATGGAGAGCATCAGCTACCCAGGAGTCACCAGTTAGTGGCGACCCCTTCTCATGCAACAGAAGCAGGAGGACATGCAAGCAGCTGGCTTACCCTACTACCAACAGCAACAAAGTCAGTTCTTGTCATTCTCAATGAGACAAATATTCTCATACGTTGACCAATCCTCATTTTAAAGAAAACTCACCTTTGTTCCATCTTGCCATTTGTCTGTAAACATAGCTTGCCCTTTAAGCCAAGTTATTTCTACCAACTAGTACTGTTTCTACCCAGCCTTGGACGTAGATTGCTCTGGGAATAGAGTTCCTCCAAACTGCTTTCTAAAAGATCCTGTATTCCCCCAAGAACATGACATTGTTAAACAGCAATTTCAGCTGAAAGTTAACAAGGTTTTAAGGTAGTTAAAAATCTGTGAAAGCCTGACTCCCAGTGTGAAATACAAAACCTGTGAAATTCAAATGTGCAGGAACGCTTTCATTTACTCGGAGCTATGATTAAGGCTGAAAATGTTTCTTTGTTTAAAAATAATCCATAGACCAGAGTGTAAAGAAATGTAAGATTCTTAAGGTTGCTTTTATTTTTTTTCTTTGACTAATTATGAGCTGGAAATAGTTCAGTGTATATATAGTTAGGTGTTTTAATTTATATAGACTTTCTACATGCTTTCTTTGTATTTTCTCTCTCTCTACACATACAAATATATATGTGTGTCTGTATGTACACGTAGATATTATGCTTATATACAACATGCTTGTTTGTTAAGTATAATATATGCCATTACTTAGACACGTTCACATATAAAAAGACTTTAGTTGCTTAAAAGCACATGTTGTCACGTTGCAAGATGAACAATAAAGTATGCATCAGAAAACAAGATTTAGTTCTTAGCATGCTATGTCACTGTGGTTTAATAACTACCAGTATTTTATCAATATTTCAGTCCATTCTAAGTTTTCCCAGATATACTATTAGGACACTAATGCATTGTTTCTCCTCTACCGTCTCCAAAAATGATAAAGGTCATCTAATCCTGCAAGTTCCATAAAATATATAGAGCTAGATATTTATATGGATATATAACTAAATAAATTCAGTATTTTCAAAAATATTCAAGGGCAACCACATAGGATAAATTTTGTATTCATCCTGTATTTGGTGTCAAACATATAGTTATGTTATAGGCCACGCAGAAGCTCTAATATCAGTGCGATAAAGTGAATCAGAATATGGATGCTTTAAAATCAGGATTTTGGAGAGTGGGGTAGGGTGGGAAACGCAACCCTTCCCTCCCACAAGAAGACATTTCCTTAATATTAGCTTCCCCCAACTTAGTGAGATTTATAAATATTTTGTACCGACCTCTCAAATCTGTTACTAAATGTATGATGATCAATGATACAATGAAATGTCGAATTTATTTTTTTGGATTTTGTACAGTAGCAGAAAAAGCACCTGAAAATTCTTTTGGGCATATGCATACTGAAAAACTGGAATGCATTCTAAAGTCTATCTCATCTTAACAAAAGGCTCGAAAGGGTTTTATTGTACACAAAAGTATTCATTTGTAATATATAGTCATATAAATAAGAGACTCAAACTTTACCTTTCTTTAATCAAACTATCACAATATAGTCAGTAAAATATTTATCTCATCCCTAAAAGTATATACTGTCAATATTCATTCTTTTTAAAAAGACGTTTTTATTGTAGTTATTAACTGTTTATTTAGGTTAGTGGCAGGCCTAATGTCGAAGATAGAACTGTTAAGTCAAAACACTCAGAATACATATCATAGAACACTTCTGACTTGGAAATCAATTTTCGATTTCCAGGCTACTGAAGTTTCAGATATATTATCCATCAATAAGAAAAAGTAAATGAATTTTGGTAACCCTATGTGATGTACTGGTTTAGAGCCATTTCAAATCATATAATGATAATGTAAAAACTTGGGAAAGCCTACAAAGCATAATATTGGTAAAACAGGAAAATTATGAAATTCTGTAGCTGTTATAATCTAATGTTATATATATGCACACATACATAAAATATGTTAATATATGTAAAAATATTTGCCAATATCTATGAGATGTATACCTATTTCATCTCCACATGTGTGAAAAAAGAAACATATTATCAGGTTGATAGCAATGTCTCTGGGAGGTATAAATATGGGCTGCTTTAAATTTATTTTATATTGATGATCTTTGTAAATACTCTACAATCATTATTTATCATTTTATAATAAAAAAGAATACCTTAAATAAAATGCTATAACCTTTAAAAATATGAAGAAATCAATTTAATTAAAATATTTTTAAAAATTCAGTTTTTAGGTATTAACTTTAGAATTAACACAAATGTGATGATAATATGTACTTCTGCTTTTAAGTGTGTTTTGAAGAGCGTAAAGTAAGAAAATGAGTTAGAAAACAAATCAAAAGAACAGAATTCTTGCCAAAAAAAAGGAATAAAGGAGAGAAATATTACATGTTTCTTAAAGATAGATTTTTTATTATTTTTTTCTGAAGAGATGACTATAGATATATAAATTTTCTTATAAAGGTACAAGTCATAACAAATAAGTTTCACTTTCAACTCTAACGGATGTATTTCATTCAAAAGCAAGAACTTTAAAGAATTAGAAAAATCAGGCACATAAACATTATTTCTATTTTTCTTCAGGTGATCGAAAAAATTCAAATCTTTACACTTCACTGACAAAAATAATTACAGCTTTGCTGTCTTTTAAATTATTTTAAAATATTACATAGGAAAACACAAACTGTGATTACAATACTTTACAAAACAGTCCAGTGACATTCCTTTGAGTTATAGAGATAATGAACATAAATGGTCTTATTTAAAGGGCTTCTACTTGCTAACTAACTTTTTGTTTAAGTGTAATTTTTATAGGATTAATGTTTAGGGGTTAAGTCACAACCTCTATAGGAATATTGCCTTTACTAGTCTCCGATTTTTTTTTTTTTTAATTCTTAATGAATCCAAAAAGGGGAGGTGGGAGGTGGGGGCCACATATGGTGTCAATGCACTTTAATTAAGTGCAATAATTCCCCCTTTCCTGAGGTAGCTGTGTTAAGACAGATTTCTCTTCAGAGATTTACATTCTGGGGGATCTATTTTTCAACACTCCCATCAAACTCATCTGTGGAATTCCACTGCCCTCTGTTGGAATCCTGTGAAAGTTCAGATGGCTTTTCATCTTCAAAGATTAGAAACTTGGGTTTCAGTTTCTTAATTCTGGGGTTCTCAACTTTTAATATAAATCTGAATATTAAAGACCCCTTTAAAAAGTTCAAAGTTAAGGAAGGGTTGCTTAATTTTATAACAGACAAGCTTCATTCAAAAACATTTACTTACATGTTGAAAATAAGCTTAGACTTTTCTAACCATGCCACTATATGTAAATAACATCTTTAAAAACTTTGGTCTGCTCAGACAGAATGAAGATTTAAAAAATGACTTTGAAGTATGACAATGTAATTTTTTTTCCTCCTGTAAAGAACCAAAAAGAAAATATAATTTAGGAAAACCAATTACTATACTGCAATATTATTATATTTTTATTTTTAGGTAAATATAGTACAGGGTAAATTCTTTTTTTATTATTTTAAAGACGGGTACAATTCAGGATTAGGTATATAAGTGGCGAGTGTAAATTCTTTAAAACAATTAAAACGCATTAAAATCTGCAATTTATTTAATGCGTGGCATTCACTGAATTAAATTTTTCAACATTGACCTTTGTTTCAGTGGGGAACTTTGGAGATGGATGCCTTTGATCTGTGGAGCAGATGGTGAGCTGCATGCTTCTAGCACAAATTCTCCACAAATATACAACATGAAGTGACCTGGAAAAGTCACTTCAGGAGTAGTAAAGAAGCGGCCAGAGGTGGACTCAGAAGTGCCCATAGCTATCTGGCTGGAGGCACTGTTGCTGATTGGATATCAGTTTTTAACTCATTGCATAGTGCTTTTCAGCTAAAATTTTTAAATCTCTCCTCCCTTTTCAACATCTGGTTTAGCAATTCCTTGAGAGACAAAACAGTCCTTTCTCTCTCATCCCATCTATTAAAAAGTACCTAGGTCCTGAGACAGAAACGAATGACCATGTCAGGGCTGAATACTTCTATTCCAGTATTCCACTAGAAATAAGTTCTAATGCCCTGAAATCAAAATATTACAGTAGGACAATCTTCGACAGTGCAATTGATGGAAAATTAGCCTGGTTTCCTGTTATATCCCATGTCATAATTTGTTACATCAAAACGCATGAAATATTATAATCAGTTCAATTTGTTTTTTATTTAAAGAATAAAATAGTAATTTAAATTTCTATATCTGTTCCCTTTAGCTGCCAAATATTTTAATTTATGATGTCTATTTTAAACGGATTTTCTCTTAAGTGTTTTTAAACAATGACTATCATATTGAATACGCAAGAAGGCCTGAGCTTGGATTTATTCATAATACTTCAATGTTTTAATGTTTGGGTAGGCATTTGTAGCACTTGTATTTTAACTAAGAAAAGTTGTTTAATAACATGGTCACTGTATGCCTCTTATCAGTGCAAACTTTCCTAAAATAAGCAAAGCTCTTTTAATGATGTGAAATTTCAGCTTAAAGAACTCATTTCACATCTATTTCTTTTGCTCTCCTCATTTAACTGAAATATAGCAAAGCAGACACAAAGTGAGAATAACAAAAATATATGTATGTCTGTAAGTCACTAGGCATCTGCCAGATGATCAAGGTTTACCCATGTCTCTTTTATTTACCAAGGCTAACATACTTGGAGGTGTAATAAGTGTGACTGACGTTTCATATATATGCATCATCATTGTTACAGAAAAAAGATATCAATGTTTTTAGCTTTAAAAAAGACTAAAATCTGAGTTGTGAATTATAAGGCAGATTACTGTGTGTCTCTACTAGCATATGCCTTGCATATATGGATAATAATGTCAAAAGATGGATTAAGTCATGGCTGATAATCATCTATAAACTGTAAAAATGTATAACCCTATCTATAGTTTGAGATAAAGTATTAATTGATAGAGGGAGTCATCCATACTATAAAGATGATCATATCGGTTTTAATATAAAAGTGTTGAAAGTGATGTGAGATCAGAATTCATGAATATCCTAAATATCATTTTATACAGATCTCAAAGTTTATCAAAATTATCTTCATGTAAAGTCATACTTACTGCCATCTGCAGGTCAAAGAGTATTATTTAGTGACTGTTACAGAACAGAGTAGGAAGAAATGCATTAGTAAAAGGTTTTAAGATTTCTTATAGTTATTAAAGAGAGAAGAAAAATAATATATTTCTTTAATTTAGAATGTGTCTTTGGGCAATGCAGTTTCTGCCTATATAATCCAGAGTTCTCTTACAGCTATATTTTTAAGACTGACAGGACTGGAGTGGAGATGCTTACATTCCTAACATCTCACTGCCTCCTAGGACGATGCTTCATATAACAATTCATCCACAGAAAATTTTGATCAAGCTTCAACTCAGAGAGCAAGAACAGAATGTCAGGGTTTCACCTTCTCTCCTAACTCTCTCATTTCCTAACCTAGAGATTTTTCTAAACATCATCTTACCATTACAAACTCCATTCTATGCACAGAAGACACTTGCTAATAGCTAGGCCACTAGAGTGCTTATCGATTCCTTCTAGGAGTTATAAGGCTTGGAAATACAGAGTGCCACCAATTGCTGAAAAAACTGGGAAGGTTCTGTTGAAATACTCAGGCAGGATAGCTGTTTGTGTCTAGAGCTGATCTGAGCCATTTTCTTGCCTTCATTATTTTTCTCCGTCTCGTGAAGACAGGCAGTCTAAGGATCACAACAACTACATTAGGTCTGCCTAGGTCCATACTATTTCTCATTTACATCTTAAACAAAACAGATAATTTTAAAAATGATACTGTAGGCCACATTGCCTTACTAGACTCTGGCGTGGTCTTGTGCATTTTGAGCCATGGCTGCCTCCGAGCTTCCTGGCTTTGGCCCCCTCGCCCACCTTGGGGAGGTGAATCTTCTCTCTCCCTTCTCTTTCTCTCTCAAATTTACTTTTAAATAAACTATATTTTCAAATAAGCGATATCTTTAAATCGAAAAAGAAAAGGATACTGTGAATCGTCTGCCTTAATTTCAGACAAGACAGACGATAAATTTTCTGAAGAAAACCATGAAACAAAACCTGTTTCAGTCTGTTATATTGCAGACCTTAGGCCCACTATAGGCAGTCTCTCGTGTGATTCTTGTCAAGAGTTCTGTAAGTCGCTGTCCTAATTTCCATTTGCAATATGAGGGAACTGACTTTCCAAGAATGAGCCGGCGGTTGAAAGACAGACGCAATTTTCGAACCTGCGCTTTTTCACTGCAATCATCCTACCCTGTTATCTTCCTCGATTTTTCCCACTTCTCCACCCCCAATTTCCCCCCCCCATCAAAACAGCCTAAATGAGTTATTTTACCGAGCAAGATTTTAGACCTTTAAGAAAACTGGTATATCCTTTAGGAAATACAAATTTAGTAGGAAAAATGAGTTCTGGCATGTAGGATGTCCAATAGTTAATTTCTGTGTAGTCAGATTGAGCATGGTCTCTTCCAACTTTATGCCCTCACTCGGCATTATATATTGGCAGCAATGTCTCTGAGTTATAAAGAAGTTATCCTGGGTCTTGCTGTCTTTCCTGCCCTGTGACAGCATCACATTTACCTGTGCTGCTCTGGCTTCCTCAGAAGTCTTAACATCACCTTGAGTCACTTCTAGACACTGCGTGTAAATGAGTTGTGCTTACTACCCTATGTTTTTAGTACCACATGACAACTTACATGACATTTAGCAAACTCATGCCTCTTTGTACTGACTTCTCTTGGAGTCCTGAGTGGTGTGAGGTTGGAGACACAGAAGTTGGATGGAAGGCACCATCCTGAACCTGCTGACTTGAAAACAGTTCTTTGGTTTAGTTCCCTGTTTTTAAGACATCTTTTATTGCTACCTGGTAAATTTTTGTTTCCTATTTGTGGAATACCATTTATTTTCAGTTCATCTCAATAACTAAGGTGACTTGAGTTTACTAAACGATGAATTGTCTTTATTCCAACCCAAACTACTTCCCTCACTTCTTTGATAGCATTCCCTTGAGGCAAGGATGAAGGACTATGCTTTTCCACAGGTCCCTGATTTATACCCTCATGACACATGCTATTAAAATACTTAAAACTACACATTTGTATGTTATAATTACCCACAGTAGCAGACTGTTATTTACCAAAATTAAATTTTTTAACTGGTTGGCATTAGAAGAGGCAGGCACTTTTGTTGATGAGGGCTGATGTCAAATGACAAATCTACTCAAATTTGCTAGAGTTGGGAATAGTTACTCCTGGCATTTTTACTTCCCTCTTGTCACACACGACCCTTTTATAGAGATGCCTTTATATACTCTTTATTTTGAGCCTAAAAAAGATGGTTTTTTTTATTATAAAATATATTCTTAATAATATTGGAAAAGTGCTAATATTAAACAAAACATGCAATTTAGAAAACCTTTACTGTAATAAGATTACTTTAATTTATGTTGTCTACAATGCAAGGAACTCCCATTTACTTTCTCCAATATGCAACAGTCCAATTTTATAGTTCTACTGCTTAAAATATCTATACATTCTATAAATCCACATCAAGTATGAATAAAGTCAAAGTTAAAAACACACCATTCGGCCTGATAATTGAAGAGAAAAGAGTTCATTCTAATTTTACTACAGATATTAGTGAAGCACATATATATTGCTAACAGACTTTTCCAACCAACCATACGACAGTTTGTGCCTAGTATTACTGGATCCAAATTCAGGAGTCCGTGCTGACAGACTTCATCCTTTGCTCAAAAGATGTTACCCATTTTTTTCATCGGTTTCAAGTAGGACAAGAAAATGGGCATAGAAAGAACACAATAATCTATAAATCTTTACGAATAAGAGAAGATTGCGCAGGTTTCACCACTGGTACAATAGCCACAGATTTGTGGGGGAAGTTGCAAAATAGGGCTTTAAATAACAAAACATTGAGGTGCATTTGTGAACTTCAGGGATGAGCAACACTCTGCCAGTCAAAGGAGCAGAATGCTTCATAACAGGTAGCTGACTTGTTTCCTAAGATTACTAAACGTGCTTTAGTATTTACAAGAGAGATCTTTCAAGCAAGGAGATCTCATTTTCTAAACCATTTCTATGGTTTGATTTTGTTTGTTTTGTATTTTCTTGGCAGATGGAGTAAATTATCTGAAGGTAGAGGAAATGAAGATGATGACAATCCAATAATTCCTCTTCAACGAAGAGCATTTAAAATTCAGTAACCATCTAAGTTTAATTTCTTCCTCATTAGAACCAGGGAAGCAGAGAGATGGGGAGAGGGGGCTGATTTAAGAACATTACAGCTCATTCTTAAACATCGTGGTATTTTTCTTGAAACAGAAGGTAGTAATCAATGAGAAGTTATTCAATGTGGTTCAGCTCATATAATACTTTCCTGGTGTTAGTCTAACCACTATTGCTTTGCACCTTTTTTTTTTTTTAAACCTTAGTAGACTCTTTAAGGTCACATCTGTTAGGGCACATAATGGTTTTTAATCACACTTTTCTAAATGACTAGAACACAAATATGTGAGCGCAGCAGCACTTAAACCGAAGCCTGATCCCTGTTGTAGGACATTTGGGTGGTGATTTTCTGGAGGATTGAATGCAAAATGGCAGAGACCTCTGCTGAACCCACGCCAGTTGATATACAGCTGAACAATCAAATGCAGGCAAACCTCCACTCTGAATAAGTCTCCTTTCCCAAAGGAGGATCATGGAGAACACAGTTTCAATTTTAGGGAAGCAATGAAGGCTAGAATAATATATTATCTTTACAGACCCTTGTCTTCAATTCCAAACACCTCTAATGCACCTTAAATCCACATCAGATCGGTTTCAACCAAATTATAATAAGTATTCACAGTACAGCACTTTTCCCCCTGAATTTGAATTAGGTGCTAAAAACAAATTTTTCTTCTTTTTCAACTTATATTTAATCTGAGTCATTGATGATGTGCTACTGACTTTTGCTGTAGAGGCTCAAACAAAATCATGTACTGTACTTTCTATCTAAGCGTACATGTCCTTTCAGTAGTACTTATATTCTAGGGACAGAGACAAAATGACAGAGTTGATATTTATTTAGAAATCCATCTTATTCAATGAATAATACTGTTCAGGGAGTGAGGAAATAGCAGCTACAAACAATAAGGGCTCAGTTCTCATCAAACTTCCATTCCATACAAATTCCTTTGAACTAGAAACGAAAAACAAACTAGATACTTTCCTATGGTAGAAAATGTGATAAGGCAAGAAAACCAGACTCATTATAAAAGGAAATGACTGAAGGAGGCCACTTGCATTTATCTTCAAGGAAGATGTTTTGAAGCCATGACATTTGCATTGAGACCTGGATGATGATAAAACGTCAGCTTTGAGGAGATTTGAGGGCAACGTAAGAAAAAAACTTTAGAGCACAAACTAGCATGCTAGAGAAGCAACATGAAAAGGCCGGTGTGGCTGGACCATGATGAATGGGTAGAAGGACATTTCTAGGTGAACTCTAACTTGAACATGGCCTTGGAGGACACGGCCCTCAAATCATGAGTACCATCATCGTGGCTAAA
Organism: Tarsius wallacei; assembly: GCA_963574415.1. Classification (NCBI taxonomy): domain Eukaryota; kingdom Metazoa; phylum Chordata; class Mammalia; order Primates; family Tarsiidae; genus Tarsius; species Tarsius wallacei. The sequence continues at coordinate 26,306 of CAUYQG010114894.1, read as the reverse complement.
CAGGGCTCTGCCATCCAACATACTTAGTTGTCATTGTATTTTTGGTTTTAACCAAAGACAACCCAAGGTCCCCACAGGCAATTCTATTCTTAGGTGCCAGTATATTTCACATCTAAACAAGGCAGATCACATTAACTCAAAGAATCCTGTGAATATATTTTTGTGTTTATGAAACAGATCCTCTAGCTGCAGCAGCAATCTGGAAATTTCATACCACTTTTTCGTTAATTCAGTTGCATTTCAGTAACACCAACAATGTGCTAACGCTAGGGGTACAGAAATGAAAGAAATCATTTCTATCCTTAAATTGTTTATAATTAACGCATTATTTTCACCATGTAAAGCTGTTGAAATCAATAGAATATAGAACTTGTTTGATCCCTTTTCCCCCCGATTTTTAAGTTTAGTCTTTTGAGTTATTGACTGGACAATTGACTAATTTTTTTTTAAAGATGAGGTGTACAATTCAGGATTAAGTACATAAGTGGTCATCATACAGGTAAAGTGAGGGCCTCCCTCCCTTTGGTTCCCACTTCACCTGGTTTGAGATCAGGTACTCTTATTGATGTTGTATGTCCCGTCTCGCTCCTCTGGCAGTTTCCCGCTACTGCCAATCCCTTTCTCATAGTATTATGATAAGGTCCGCTTATGAGTGAGAACATGTGATACTTAGTTCTTTGTTTCTGTGATAGATCACTGAGTATGACAGACTCTAAATCCATCCAAGTTGCTGTGAAGTCCATAGTTTTCTTCTTTATGGCTGTGTAATATTCTACTTTGTGTACATACCACATTTTTAAAAATCCTGTTCACTTTTCACGGGCAGCATGGTTGATTGCATGTTTTTGCTATTGTGAATAATGCTGTAATAAACAAGCATGTGCAGGTATCTTTTTCGTAGAATGATTTGAGTTTCTCCAGGTAAATGCCCAGAAGAGGGATTGCTGGGTCATATGGAAGGTCGATTTTTAGATCTTTTAGAAATCGCTACACTGTTTTCCACAGAGGTTGTACTAGTTTACACTCCCACCGACAGTGTAGAAGTATTTCCTTTTCCCTACATCCTCTCCAGCATCTGTTATTTTTGAGTTATTTATGATGGCCATCCTGACTGGAGTTAGGTGGTATTTCAGTGTGGTTTTAAATTATGTTTCTTTGATGATTAGCAAGGTTCGCATTTTTTCACGTATCTGTTGGCTGCTCCTAAGTCTCCTTTTGAGAAGTGTCTATTCATATCTTTTGCCCACTTTATTAGGGCTACTTGGTTTTTTTTTTTTTCCTTTCAGCAGTTTTAAGTTTCTTGTAGATCCTAGATGCTAGGCCTTTGCCAGATATACACTTGGCAAATGTTTTCCGGTTCTCTGGGCTGTCTCCCCACTCTCTTGATGGTTTCTTTGAAGCTCTGAAGAGGAAAAACCCTGGTTTTCCATTTGTCCATAGCAATTACACCAAAAATATCAGTAAGTTCACCTGACCACGGGATATGATTTGAATATTTGTTCCCACCAAATATTGAGAGTTGGGCCCTTTAAGAGTTGATTGGGTCTTGAGGGCTTTGTCCTCATGAATGAATTAATGGCAAGTAGATGAATAGGCTATCATGGGAGTGGGACTGGTGGCTTTATAAGAAGAGGAAGAGAGATCCAAGCTAGCACACTCAGCCTCCTCACCATGTGTTGCCCTGTGTAGCTTCAGGACTCTGCAGGGCCTCCATCAGCAAGAAGGCCCTGACCAGACACAGCCCCTCAGCCTTGGACTTGTCAGCCTTCATAACTGTAAGAAGTATACACGTTTTTCTTTATAAGTGATCCAGTATCTGATACCTGTTTTCAGCAATTAAAATAGACCAAGTAAGATAATTCATACCAAAAAGCAGGGTGTTGCTGACAATGAATACCGAAAAATATGGACATGACTTTGGAATTGGGAAGTGAGCAGAGGCTGGAATATCTTGAAGAGCAGGTTACAGAGAGCCTAGATTCTGCCAAAATCTTAGAAAATAACTACAGAAAGTTTAGAACTCCTTAGAGATTGGTTAAGTGGTTGTGGCCAGAATGTTGATAGACATATGAATATTTAAGGCCATTCTGACAAGATTTCAGATGAAATTAAGAAAAAATGGTTTGGAACCTGAAGTAAAGTCCATCCTTATTATACATTAGTATATAACTTTTCTGAACTGTGTTCATGCCTGAGGGCTTTGTGAATAGCCAAGCTTGAGAGTGGTGAACGAGGGTACCTGGCAAAAGAAAGTTCTAAGCAAAACATAGAAGAAGCTGCATGATTACTTTTGGCTGTTTATGCTGAGATTTAGGAGCAGAGGAATCATTTAGACATAATTTATAATTTTAAAAAAGCAGAATGCAAAGATTTGAAAAACTGTCAGCCTGGCCATGTGAAGAGTGAAAAGGTGTGTTCAGAAGAGGAAACCATGGGTGTAGTCCAGGTAGTCCAGCAACCATCTGCTAAAGCCCTTTGGCTTTATGGTGCTCTGAACCACCTCAGGACTCTGGAGGGATTCCCACCAGCAAGAAGGCCCTCATCAGGCACAGATCCTCAACCTTGGACTTCTCAATCTTCATCATTATAAGAAATACATTATTTTTCTTTGTAAATTACCCAACTTCAGGTATTCTGTTATTAGCAACAGCAAAAGGACTAAGGAACCATGCCATGAAAGAGCATATGAATTATTGTAGTTTGATATATCAACTCAAAGCCCCAAAGGCTGAGTATGCTAGCTCAGGTTTCTTTTCATCTTTTTATAAAGCCACCAGTGCTACTACCATGTTAACCCATTAATCCATTGATACATAAATCTATGAATCCATGAATGGATCAATCCATAAATCCATGAATGGATTAATCCACTCATGTGGACTGAGCTCTCATGACCACCTCTCAAAACTGCCACATTGGGCATTACATTTCAACATGGATTTTTGAGGGGATAAGTGTTCAAACCACAGCATTCTTCCCCTGGTCCCCCCGAGCTCATGTTTTTCTCACATACAAGTACATTCATTTCAACCCCACAGCCCCAAAGGCTTACCTAATTTCAGCACCAACTTGTAAGTCCAAAGTCCAGATTCTCCTCGGTGAGCCTGTGGAATCAATATTGGGTATCAGTTGAATACATTGCTAATTTATTGATGGCCTGTCACCTGAAAGGCAGGGGCTAGCTGTTCGGTGTAAAAGCAATTCTAAGAAAAAGAACATTTTATGTCCTCAAGAATTTACAAGAGGAGAAAGACAAGCTGGCCATTAGAAGGCAGTGACATAATTGCTCTTAGTAAGATAAGAGCTCTGAGACCATGTGAAGCATAGGAGACTTATGAAGTTAAAAGACCAAGGAGATCATACTTCTAACAGACTCAGTGATAGGAGATGGAAAGAAGGCAGGAAAGACTCTCATTGGAGGGAACTGAATTGAGCCTTAGACAAGAGAATTGCGGGAGAATTTGATTCTCCAGATCACAACCTAGGGGGAGACCTGGTGAGAATGAGGTGAACATGGGAAGCAGAAGGAAATTACAGGCAGAAGAAGCAAAGTTATAGAGGTGAGATGGAAGAACATTTCAGGATATCTATCTATCTATCTATCTATCTATCTATCTATCTATCTATCTATGTACCTTTCTGTCATCCATCTATCTAGGTGTAGATATGGATACAGTGTGAATATATCTATTTCCATTTTCTTGCTTATTAAAAAACTTGCTAGGACAATTGTTATAGTGTTCTCTTCAGCCCAACACATGTAATTCAGCCAGTCATTCTTCAGGATTATATATTTTTCCAAATGGGTAAGCTTTTTCTGTATTACGAAGATGTATGATCGCACAAAGATTCTTTTTCTGCCATTTATTTCACTGTTCATTTTCAGTAGACATTAAGCAGAGGAAATAAAGAAGAAGAAGAAGCCTAAAAACAAATTTTCTTGACTTGTAGTTGATAGTTTAAAATAGTGGACATTTTTGTCATTAGTTACAATCATTACATAAAGTTAACATGATGAATATTCCAGTCATCTAGAATAGCAAAGTTTTTAAACAATTCTTTGAAAAAAATAAACATGTAAATTAGTACAACCTCTGTAGAAAACAGTCTGGCAATTCCTAAAAGATCTAAAAATCAACCTTCCATACGGCCCCATGATTCCCCTACTGGGAATTTACCTGGAGGAGCTCAAATCATTATGCAAAAGATAACGGCACACATGTTTGTTATTCACAATAACAAAAACGGGGAACCAACCGTGCTGTCCATTGAAAGACGACTGGATAAAAAAACGTACATATACACGATGGAATATTATACAACCATAAAGAAGGACAAAATTATGAACTTTGTGGCAACTTGGATGGACTTAGAGTCTATCATCCTGAGTGATCTATCACAGAAACACATAACTGAATACCACGTGTTCTCACTCATAAACCGACCTTCAACAGTTACCGTAATACTATAAGAAAGGGATTGGCAGTCGTGGGAAACTGCCAGGGAAGGGGGCGGGATTGGCAGTAGTGGGAAACTGCTGGGGTGGGGGTGGGGAGGCCTCATCAACAAGGGTTCTTGTATTATGAGCATTTGTATACCCAACTCTGAATTGTACCCCACATCTTTAAAATACAAAATTTAAAAAATAATAAAGAAAATACAAACAAAATTTAAAGAATCCCAAATCACTAGGGTAGCTTTATTACCAAAAAATAGCAAGTTACCTATCTAGGTAATGCTGCAACTCACACTAATTACAGTCAATTCCTTTTTGAAGACTTAACTCTCTTTAGTAATGTTGTGAAATTAGCAAAGCCTCATTCCCAGTTGTAACCTCTTTGTCTTAAAGGTAGGTGCTTGCTAGAGTTGGTGTTACAATAATTCAATCGATCTGAAACATGTACAGTAATTTGGATTGTTTTCTTTAAACTTACAGTAAAATTCCCTGCTTTCGGAGGCATCTCCTATAGCTAGCAGACAATCTGGCTTTAACTGCTGACCCACCTCTACACTGAAAGCGTTGCAACCTTTTCTTACACTGTGGAATTGAAAACTGCTAACAAAATAAAGAAATGAACCAAAAATGTCAGCCAGTAAGTGGCTCTGCTTCTTAAAAGATGTGCCTTCTATTCGAGTTGACACTCCACAATTGTTTATCCATATTCTGAATAATCCTGCATTTTTTCTACTTCGTGATACTATCTATGAATGTCTAAAAAGGAATACATAGAATGACTTATGTTAAAAACACAGTTTCTGTTTATAGAAGGCCACTCGAGGTGTATGAAGGAAGCTGAAAAAAAAGGGCACAGGGCTTCTGAAACAGGAAATAAAAGGTCGTCAGTCTGAATGAGGTTGCTTAAAGTGGAGACAACCGATACACTCGTTACGTTAGGAGTGGCACTGGTAGCTGGATTGATTTCCAGAATCCTATGGGTACATTTTTCAACTGATATCCTTTAAATAACCTTTAATTTTTTGTGTTAAAATCTTTATTATAACAGGGAAAATTGAGGAAGACACTTATTAAAAAGAGGCCGCAAGCACATGTGGTACTATTTTTACAGCCATTCAGTGTGTTGATATAAAGTAATACATTTGAGTCAAACATCATCTGTGTGAGTAGTTAAAGTGAAAACTGATCTGACTCTGCACTGTGGCCCAACTGGCTGTCCAATTAGCAAAATGATTAGCCCGGCTAATATCAACAGACCCATTCCTGTGTCAATTTGACAGTTATAGGACTACACAGATTTCCACCTTTCCCTTGGGGCCTAACCATGATCCATATATATATTGTTATGGATATATACGGATCTATCTTTTAGCGAAGTGCCATTTGTTGGATTTCTATCATAGGCACAAGTGTTTTTTTCCAAACACAAAAGTACTTCAACAGTTTTCCAAAATTTTAAAGATTTTTCTTTAAAAAAAATGTCTACAGTTAGTCCAGCCCACCTTCTAATTTTTTCCTAGAAGAGTTGGTGGTGAGACAAATGAATTTGAACTTAAAGTATGTCTTTGCCATGTAATTATAGTAAATAAGAAGACAGTAAGCTCCCTACATAGGAACCTTCAAACTGTGAACTTTCAAAGATGCAAACATGTGGTTGCACGTCCAATGACGTCGGTTAGTTCCTGTGTCTGGCATACATTGTCACATGCTGTACTATAAGATTAAAAATCTTTATTTATTCTTTGTTTGTTTTTTGTGTATTATTTGTGTGAAAAGTACTATAAAGCTATTACAGTATAGTGCCATATGACCAATTGTGTTAGTTGGGTACCTAGGCTAACTTTGTTGGACTTAGGAAAAAAATGGACTTTGAACACACTCTCGGAATGGAACTCTTTTGTATGTAAGGGACTTACTGTATAAATACAAACCATTTAATTCTGTTATTTGAATATCATCCTACTTAAGACCCTTAAATTCTATAAGTGTATTTTTAAAATAAGTGTTTGTAAATCATTTTTCTATTGATACAATTGCCAAATGTGAATTTCTTAACAAGAGTATCCTCTTGTAATTCTGTCCATTCTCCAGACAATTTATTTGACAGGCCCAGAGACCACAAAGTTGGATAAAACTTGCTTTTATTTTGCTCTTTTAAGTTTTACCAAAGGAGGTAGAATTCAGAGCTTCATGTCAGAGAGAAAAAAATGAGATTCCTAAACCTTATGAATATTACACCAGACTTTAAGTGTGTGTGTTTTGTTTTATTTTTTATTTTCTTTGAGTTGGAGTCTCACTCTGTCACCCAGGCTGGAGTGCAGTGGCACACTCATGGCCACCACAGCCTCAACCTACTGGGCTCGGGTGATCCCCACTTCAGCCTTCCAAGTAGCTGGGACTACAGGCATGCACCACCATGCCCAGCTAATTTTTTTATTTATTGCAGAGATGAGGTCTCACCAAGTTGGTCATGCTGGTCTAGAATCTGTGGGCTCAGGCAATCCTCTTACCTCGGCCTCCCTAAGTGCTGGGATTATAGACGTGAGCCACTGCACCGGGCCTGTGTTTTTACTTTATTTTATTTTATTTTATTTTATTTTATTTTAGTCAGAGTCTTATTCTGTCACCCCGGCTGGAGTGCAGTGGCATGATCACAGCTCTCTGCAGCCTTTAACTCAAGCAATCCTCCCTTCTCAGCCTCCCATGTAGCTGGGACTAAAGGCAAGCACCCCATGCCAGGCTACTTTTTGAACTTTTTGTAGAAATGAGCTCTCACTATGTCAACCAGGCTGGTGTTGAACTCCTGGGCTCAAGCAATCCTCCTGCCTCGGCCTCCCCAAAGTGCTGGGATTACAGGCATGAGCTACCACGCTGGGCCTAGATGTGTATTTGTGTTGAGTGGTTATTTTATAGTTTTCATCGAGTTCTCAAAAGGGCATGAGGCTCACAAAAGTGTAATACCTGTACTTTGGAGGCTTATTAGACAGAAGTCCAATCTCAGGATAGAGTGCTGGGTATCTTCCTTTTGGCTCTGTGATCTGTCTTGTGTTCCCCACACTACTTCTGAGTCAGGGAAACCGGCCTGCAGAATGATGTCAACTGAAGTTCTGTTAGAATTAATGAATGGAGAGCAGAGGCAGAATTTTCGAAGGAGAGAGGAGATTCCATCTAGGTATCTATTTTTTTTTCTTCCTCCAAATCAGGTTCACACCTGCTGGCCGTGAACTTCCTCCAGGGTCATAGACCCTATCGGGTAGTGCTGTTGTCATAGTTTGCTCTCTCCCCTTCTCGTCTTTATGCTTTAGGTCGAAGGATGGTCACACAAGCCATAGTCTTACTAGCCCTGGGTTATCACATCCTACACCCTGTCCACACTGTTATAAGCGTCACAATGAGTGTGCTGACTCTTTCTTTCCAGCATTGCAACTGACAAGCGGTTTTTTTTTATTATAAACTCCCCCCACCACACACACACAACCTTGTTGTGAGGTGGACGGAGTAAGGAGAACTGATTATTACTTCAAGTGACCCATGAAAGTAGATGGTCATGGGCAGAACTCATTCAAGTTAAAAGAGGGGAAAATTGTAGATCATTTTTTTGTGTGGTACAAAAGAACATATTAATGATATTAATAAAGCAAAGACGATTACTGATTTCAAAGAATAAAACGAAGAATTTGTACATCCTATGAGTGGTGTTGGCTTCACGGAGTTTTATGATAGCGGTGTTGTCATTGAATGATAATTATGAATGGGAAAATGTATATTACTATAAAGCCATTGGGTGACATACACAAAGCCTTCTTGTTCTATTGTTCTATGTCACTACATAGGCTTGCTGCTAAGTATTATATCTTCAATATGTCTATACGAGAGACTATTTAGAAAATGGAAAATTGAAAGGAGAAAAGAAGTGTTTTCTATAATCCTACGATCCAGATATAAATCCTATTATTTTAATCTATTATCTATCTACACACATATATATCTTTACATACATATATAAATATGTGAATGCATAATTTAAAAATAAATGTTTTTTAACACACTGAAAAGAATTGCTAGATCTAAATTTCATAAAATTTTGTAAAACTTTTGTGTGTATAGGTGTTGCATTTGCTGTTTGGTGGTGTTCTTATAAAGAGTACAGAACTCATTGGAGTATTTCAGAACTGTGTTTTATACTCGATGTTAGCCAAAAGGCTGAGAAGCAATCCATATTTTAATATGGAACTGGATTTTTTACTTATTTCTTACAATTAAAGAATCCTTTTTATTAGGACCTTTACAAAATTAAGTTGATAAAACTGTTATTCTGGATGTTTGGGTACAGAGGAATAGCAAGGTTCTAGTCTATTTGTTTTTTCAGCAGTCTTGGATTGAGCTTGATAAATTAAATATATATTTAAAATACATATTTGTGAAAAATTATTTATAAAATGTTCTCTAAGAAGAGCTTAAGTGATGAAGATTTGGATATGTTAAGCAACTCCTTTGGAAAATAGGGCTTGTTTAATGAATTTATGATTATGGCTCATTCAAGCCTGTGATCAGTGTTTGTATGAATATAATAAGTGTTCATCTTGCTTTCTAAAACTTCCTTAGAATGGAAATATATTTAACCACTTTAGTATCTACATAACCTCTCTATCAGTTAGCTTTTGGTTCTAGCTAGAATTGCTTTTAAATTCTTGTTTTGTACTTATCATTTATTTTACATAATAGACACCCACATATAGTTACTCCAAATTATTTCTTTGCACTGAAACCATTACTTTTTTTCATGTTGCACTGAGTTTTAACAGCACTTTTTCCTGACTCTAAACTTGAGTTTTTTGTTTGACAAAATTTGTTCCCAAATATATTTAAACTCAAGTTAAATAAATAACTTTCACACTTTTTAAGCAGTGGAAATGACAAGAGCTGTCATCTGTTTTAATCAAAACCACTCTGGGACAAATTCCATTTGTATCATCCTGGATAGTAGTTGGTCACTACCTGATTTTCTTTCACTAAGAGGCTATGTGCAAATACATGGGCTAACATCAAGTCAGATATCCTGTTAGATGCATCTGAATTCTTTTGTCTATAATATATTCATCTAAAGTTGTTTTCGTTTGGGCTATGTCAACACAGATGATTCCGTATGCCATAGCTTGCTAAGACAGGAATCAAAATGTACTCTCAGACAATGCATAGAATAGAAATAGCCGGTAATTCATAGTCCGAGTCTGTTGAGAAATCAAAATGATGTATTTCATTGTTAGGTAACAAAAACCTATACTGTTCGAAATGTCTGTAATCTGAGTTCTTCCCCACCACCCTCTAAAGTGACATTGACTGAAATCTCTCCATAAGGAGAATTAAGCTATTGCTTCTAGTTTAAATGCATGCCACTTCATTTCCTCTAATTTTATACAATGTAAATAAATACTCTGTAGTGTTCAGAGGCTACTGAAAAACTCTGAATGCCTATCATGTGTTCTAAATAAGGCCCTCTTGAATAAAGAATTACCTTTGAGCTCAGAAAAGTAATAGTTGCTAAACAGAAAGGTCAACAAAGCACAAGTGGGCTTTTTCCTGTATTTGTCTGTGAGAATAAACATATGGAGGAAAATGTCCTTCTATAAAAGAATTCAAACAAAGCAAAAGTCTTCAGAAAATAGATTGCCACGGAAAGTTTATTTAAACTTAAGACTCCCGCATGGAATTAGCCACGTTAGACGGCATTGGATTGAATGAATAATTCCACTCCAATATGGTCCACTTTCCTTTAATTTCTGTGAGTAATGTTTAGAATATTTGTGCTTAGTAGTGTATGAGACTTTTCAGCATCAACAAATTGAGCACAAGAAAGAAGACCTTTTAGAAATGGGCTGGCAACTTCAGAGCTGGTCAGACATATGCAGACTCAGAACAGTGCTGAAATAAAGGGTAACAGCTAAGGTTTTATGTATAGATAAAGATTTTTAGATACACACTAGACTTGGAATGCAGGGCATTCATTAGCATCTTATGAATTCAATCTTTTATAATTTGTTTTAGTAGAAAGCGTTCTATATAATTTTATATTATTTCCCAGGCATATGGAAAACAAAATGGAAGAGCTAGGTTATTAGGTTGTATCTATATGTATAGTTTCAGGGGATTATAACTAAAGTCCTTCATGAAAAAGTGCGTTTGCTCTTTCTTCTATTGCTCTGTTATGAATACTCTGCATTAATTCATTTCTAACACATGAAACAGTCCTTTGTGAGTTTTGACCAAATATTTTTTATAAGTCATGTAGCTACCAGGGCTACCAGGTATCAAGCAAACAGGTACTGATTAAAGTTTTCCCAATTTACCCCATTACACATTAATCACAATTTAGAAATGTTGCAAACTTTTAGCTGTACTAAAAATTAAAACTGAAAGCAGTATATTAGTAGGATCTGGACTTATTGGCTTTTATCATTAAAAAGTAGGATTTTTAAAAAAATGATGATGTACTGACGCTCGCTAATGGAAAACAAACAAACATTGAAGGAAGACAATTCACTTCTTCTTTTTCCCCAATATGCTCCTTGACTTAAAGACCAAGATCAGGTTCTTGACCAGGTCTGGTGGGTGAAGGATTGATAAGAATACATCTAAATGGTACCATAGCCACAATTAAAAAGAGGATGGGCCTGTCCTATAAGATATTAAAACATATTGTTAAACTATATTGATTTAAATATGCAGAATATGCAGACTGATCATTCATGCAGAAGAGTTAGTTTAGACATAAGCTGTATGTATTTGTTAATTTAATTATTTTTTAAAGATGAAGTAGCAAAATCTGTATGAAAGGAAATGGTCAACTGATAACTGTATGAGATTTGAAATATTTTGAAAAACCTATTGTTCGAGCATCACTATGAATCATTCATCAAAGTAAATTTTACTTTGATTCAACAATAAAAAAAGATCCAAAAATAACTCAAAGAAAATGTAGATAATTATTTCTTTAATCTTAAAATAAAGCAAGTCTTTCTCCTGATTAAAAACATAGGAAAAAAATATCTCAGGTGAAAAGATTTGCACTCATGACTATCTTAATAAAAATGAAAAGTCAAATTATAAACTCTGGAGAAATATCTGTAGTCCATTGTTTGCTAATAAATAAACAAGGAAAAATTGCACTTATATGATATAAAATAGGTAAAAGACACAAATAGGTAATTCAGAGATTAAACATTCACATTTGGGGGGACAAAGTAACTTTAAAAGTATTTCATGAGAAACTAATGCCATTACACAATGCATTTTAAACAAGGAGTGCAAGACTGAATGAATAAATCAGGCAAGAGGTGCATGCTCATATAATATTGGAAATGTAAATTTAGGATACCATTCCACAAGTAATTAACTAATATGTATCAGTCAGACTTACTGTTGATCTGTTAACTCTGTTTCTAGAAAACCATCCTAAGAAAACAAACAGAATGGTTAAATATTTACATACAAGGATGTTAACTGTGCATTCTTATTCATAATAGCAATATAATGGAAATAACATTTCAAAACAAAATACTTCTTCAATAAATGTTTAAAGACACATTCAGTCAAAAGTTATGCAATTGCTATAATGAGAAATTCAAAAAATACTTGAATGTAAAGATTTGGCCAAGAGCTACTTTTAAAAATAATTTACATTAAGAATTAGGCATTTAGGCCGGACTCAGTGGCTCAGCCTGTAATCCCAGCACTTTGGGAGGCAGAGGAGAGTGGATTGCCTGAGCCCACGGTTTCGACACCAGCCAGAGCAACTAGACGAGACCTCTCTCTACAATAAATCGGAAAGTAGCCGGAAATAGCCGGACGTGGAAGCGTGTGCCTGTAGTTCCAGCTACTTGAAAGGCTGAGGCAGAGGGAGTTCCAGCGCCCAGCAGGTCAACACTGGGGTGGCCATGAGCATGCCACTGCACTCCAGCCTGAGCAACGGAGTAAGACTACAACTCAAAAAAAAAAAAAAAAAAGAGAGAGAGAGAGAGAAAGAATTAGGCATTTTGAACATTTTTTTTCAAGCCATGCACATTCCACATTCTCCATCCTCTCCTCACTTGAATTAGAATAATTTGTTTATTACAACAGATGGAAAGTCAGATTCACAAAGTCAACGTCTTGTCCTGCTTATATTTCTGTTTTTTTGGTTGTTATTGTTTTTTGTTTGTTCCCTCCCCCACCTTCATTATACACACATACACACAAAAACATGAAAACAAAGAAATAAAAACCACATATGATGTTTTCACTTCAGCATCAAGGCTGTGGTAGGTACTTGATATCTGTTGAAAGAATGAATAGGTGTGTTACATAATAAAGGCAACACTTTGACCTGTTGTGGTAACATCCATGATTTTACTTTGCAAAAGTTCATGAGTTTGAGTGTTTGCATTTGACAATTAAAAAAGAAAAACCTCTTTCTAGAAAAATATTTTTTAAACCAACTCATGCTGTGGTTTTGTATGTGTCTTTGTGTTTGTTTATAGAATTGTGATTATGTAATCGAATATATTTTTGATTATTTTTCTATAAATAAAATATTATTATTTAGTGTCAAAGATGGGAACACACTAAAAGCATGTTATTCCTACTCTCTTTGTTTCTGCCCTCAGTGCTCAATTTAAAAAAAAATAAGACTGCAATATATTTTTTTCTGTGTTCTATTTAATTCTAAAATATTTAAAATAATGAAGCAGCCTTCTTATCATAGATGATCAATCTGTGTGCAAATTCTGGCACAGGATAATTAAGTATTCTTAATAAAATATTTTTCAGCCATGAGAACGATGTTTGACTTTAAACAAGCAAAATGAACAAAAAGGTCACTTGTATATATAGTTACACACAGTAATCTATCCAAGAGATCCCTAATTTAGGTGTTCATTTTGGTCCAAAAACGATGAATGAGAATTTTGGAAGCTATTTTAGAGAAAACCAAAATAAAATAAAATACTACTCTTTCCGCGTAAGATTTTCAATCACAATAACAGAACTAAAAACTGGGTATGTCCTAAAATAATTAAAGGATCGAGGGGAAAATGCATGCATTAGTAAGAGTGCAGTGAAGGTGCAGAAGTGGTCCAGAACAGTGAGTGGAACATACGAGGCAAACAGCAAAGTCTCACGCGACCATGTTCTTTCAAACTAATGACAGTTGGTTCCAGACATTAAACGTGGATCATTCCTTTAGAATGCAAGGGCTTACTCAATACAGAAGGAAGGTTAAGAGTTGCCAAGACAAGTAAGGATTAAATTAATATAGCGTCTTTAACCAACCACGAGTAGCTCATTGCCATGGGACCAGGATGTGTAGGAGTGCAGGGAGGGTAAATGGTAGATGATTAAAGCGGAAATCACTGAAGCCATTGTCTATAAGGCAAAAAGCTGAGACTGGATTTTTAAATATTTTAAGTCATAGGCAATGGGGATTTACTGAAGAGTTTTAAGCTGAGGACTCATATCTGGGTTGTTTTAAGACAACAGTGGTGGAAATGTTTTCGGGGTACTACCTGAATCAGGGTGTGTCCACCAGGAGGCAGTCGTCCTTGGGAGCAAAGATGACAATCTGAACTAAGAAAGCAAGTGAAATGAAGACGTCACCAGAAGTCTGCAGGAGATGCTCCCATGTAATGTACTGGTTCTTTATTTATGGAGGATATCCATCATATATTCTTATATATCCATCATGAATTTTAGGACTTAACTTATCCCTCAAATGTGATTTTTATACCTTAAAGCATCCAAGAATTTAACCACATCCTTATATACATTAAAAATTGATTCAGAGCTCCTCCGGTTGAAGGAAAAAGTCAATAACATTGGATCACATTTTTTCTAAAAATGAAAAAACGACATCAGCATTGTGTAGAGCATCTTAGTTTCTAGCTAGTGTGATACTTCGATGGGAAGGGAATTAAGAGCAGGGTTTGCTCTGAGGGTGCATCTTCTGAAGCATCTTTGGGTTTAGGTTTTTAGTTTTAAAGTGAAATCGTTTGACTATCATTTATCATGACTGTGTCCTTGAGGAGATTTTTGTCCTCGTTGTTAGGGTATATACAAATCTCCACTGTGGATTATTTCCCGTTCCCATCTTATGTGGTTTGGCTATCCATTTAAAACCACGTTCAGTGTCAGTTCCGTATATCCTCTCTGATTTTTTTCATTGGCTTGGACACCAGAGAGATTTCCGTTAGCCTGAGGTACTTAAGGTTTAATAATTTTTCAGGTTAAAAACTCAAGCTTTCAATAAATTTATCATTTACTAATTTGAGTATCAGGTCACTGCACGAATCGCTTGAGAGAGAGAATGAAACACTGAAATAGTTTTGGTAACATAGACATGGCCCAAGATTATTTGCCATACATACCTATATACAGGATCTGTATGTAGCTGGTATGGGCTACAGTAGTCAGTCTTTTCTGTCCTAGAATGTGGACCAGGTAGATCTCTAAAGATTGAAATAGAAAAGAGGTTTAACGTAAGCCAGTCGCTTTTAATGGTTAGAAAAGGGTTTGGGGTGCTCCAGAACGATGCACACATTTTCATTTTCAGAGATTGACATGGCAATTGGATGTGCATGAAAAGGTATTTGTAGTTACTTTCTGTAAAATACACAGTTGTCTGAACTTTTGCCCAGAACCAGAAACCAAATAGGATGTAGGCCTTCATTTGGAGGGCTTATTTGTGTTTCTGAATTTGAACATTCCCCTGTACTGATGGAACATTAAAAACTTGTGGTTAATTCGGGATGAAAATGTGGAATGGCTACTGTTGGGATAAAATGATTTTCTTATATTTTCATACGATCACGTAATGAGCTGTGTCCATGAGGTCGCACTGGAGAGACTCACAACAGTTAAATCTCAGTAACCAATGAAAGCCTGTCTTTTTATTGAGGACATTTTTTCTTGAAGCTCGGTTTGCTCCCCTCACTCTTCTGCCAGTCCCTAGCTTGTTAGGGTAGGACATTTGGCTCTATGTGTAAAACCAGAAATGGAAAGTTGTTTTGGTTTTCCTGAACAAAATCTTCACAAATTTGATCTTTAACTCACAAAAGAGTTTTCCACGATGCCTCCCCCCGCCCCCAACCCTTTTTCCATTTAAGGGAGGCGGCAAAGACGGGCGTACAGATGTCAGTAATGAACAACAAAGATTCTCTGGTTTCCCCACTTGTTCACATATATGTTATACTTCTTGAATATTGCATTTTAAAATTTGTCTTGAATAATTGTACTTGGTATAATATGATACAATTAGGATTCTTGGCATAAAGTTGAGGTACGGAGTCAGTTACCCAAAAGTGGAAATGGCAGGGACATTATATATGCTGCTAGACGCCTGCTGTTGTATACAATTATGTCGGTTTGGGACAAGAAAGTGAAATATCATATATTCAGTATTTTTTCTGTTGTTTTGTTTCCCTTCATCTACATGGGAAAATCAATCATTCTATCTATCTATCTATCTATCTATCTATCTATCTATCTATCTATCATCTATCTCTCATTTATCCATCTGTTTGGAGACAGAGTTTCACCCTATCACCCAGGCTTGAGTGCAATGGCACAATCATAGATCACTGAAGCCTCGAACTCCTGAACACGAGTGATGCTCTTGCCTCGGCCTCCCAAAGTGCTGGAATCACAGACATTAGCCACCGCACGTGGCCAAAGTGGGAAGATTTTAATCGTGAAATGTATCTACAACGTAAAGGAAAGCATTGAGTTTGAATTCAGAAAATCCTGGAGGCCACTGTTAGCTGCTGCTCCTGGCTTTCCTAAGACTTAATTATTTTCATACATTACTTAATCATCAACAAGTATTCTCTGTGGTACTTTACATCTCCACTTTACAGGCTAGAAAACTGAGGTTTAGCGAAGTTCCTCAGTTTTCCGCAGACCCCAGACACCACAAGTGGGAGACTGGGCCAAGTTAGGCGTGATTTCGAAGTCTGAGCTCTTTGCAGCCACACGGCAGACATCAGGATGGAAAGCTCTTGCTGTCACTCGCCAGCTCTACACACTTGGTTAATTTGTTTAACGGTCCTGGCCCCTTTTAGCTATATGCGAATTGGCAGCAATATTCTTTTTTTTCCCCCACATGGTGTTATGCATATTAAATAAGATGATGTGAAATTACTTAGTGATGTGTTGCAGAACACATGCAGGAAGTCAGTAAATAATCCTTTAATGTGAAAAAATACATATCTGTGCCTTGAAAAGATAAAAATTTGCTGAAGGAAAGCAATGATTTTTAAATAAATGCCTAGATAATTAATGGTGTCACCAGACGTAAAGGTATATTTAGACCAGGGAATCTGGGAAGTAAGAAGAATGTGTATTTGCTTTCGTTTGGGTATAAGAAAGTATTGATATAACCTGCAAAGACAGAGAAAAAAATGGACAACTGCTTTTCACAATATTAGTGGACTTACTGAATTAGAAGTTGTCTTTCAACGTCTAAGATGGACAGTGTCGGGCTTGAAAATGCATTAGTAGCTCAGGAATTCGACAACCAGACACTATTTCATTCTGAAGAACAAAATTAGAAATTCCCATTAATTTAATCTTGAAGACTGGTGAGTATATAAAGAATACACAGAGTAGAGTTACACCATGAATTTATGGTGTTTTTCTTTGCTGTACATTTTGGCTCTCCCTGAATGCCACAAATATGAATATAGGTTATAATGGAGCTTAGAAGAACAGGAAGAAGCAGGAGTAGCAGCAGACGAAGAAAAATGATAGTTTCGGAATACTATACAATTGTAAAAGTAGATCATCTTAATGACCGAATGGGGAAAACGGGGTCTAATAATAAACTATTGTGTGAAGAAATTTAAACATTTAAAAAGTAACTATGTAAACTGCCATTCATATGGAAAGAGTGAGTATTTGTTAACGATAATTCTTATATCACTTCACTGGAGAAAAAATAACTCTATATGTGTGTGTGCCTGTGCTTGTACGTAATAGGCATATACACGGTTGGCACATTTTATTCCCGTTATTTTTTAATTACAGCAAGAAACATCTTTTTCCATAACTTTATTATTGTTCTAGTCTATTACTCCTTTTTGTTTGCTAGACTTATTACTGCAAACATTATAGATGCTTTCAGTGTCGGGGATATCGCTAGATCGCTCATATTCTTGGCACGTGTGACTTCAAAATATGTACATTACATTAGTTTCTTAAAGATTTAAAAGAAATATCTTCATTGCTATTATGAGCAGTTTAAAAGTTAAGAATATTGTTTTTAAATATAGGCCATTTCATACCATCCTTTGTCTCTCCTAGAATTACCTTTTAGTCCATATTATTAATGAAGCAAATCACTGATTACGGTTGTGAAATAATTACTTGGGGGGAAATGAGCCCCCACTCGGGGAATATATGAGATTGGTAACACTAAGCTGCCATGAAAATCATAACAACAGCCTGAAGCGCTCAGGGAGCAGGGGGTTATCATTGGTCATCCAGCTAAGCACACATGTGGAGAATGATTCTGCACACGATTCAAGTTGTGAAATGTTCCCAAACAGTGGAGATGCAGAGAAAGAGGCAAGTTCTACTCAGGCAGGGAGAGAGGACCCAACTTCAGGCTGCCATATTCTGCCGTTTCATCCTGCATCCTTGTTGTAAGTGACTTTGTGCCTTTAGATGTCAATATTGCCTCATGGGTGCTAAAGGACTCCAAGTAAGTTTTAAATCTAATAATAATAGCATATATCATATCTTTGTTAATAATATGTAATTATTACACACTTTACATATAATGATTTAACAATTCTGAATTTTAAGGTACGTTGCAAACATAGGCAGGTTTAGATTTTATAAGGTCTGAAAGCATATACAATTCTGGGGACTCTCTTTAAAAAAAGCAATTTTAGAAACTAAAATTGCAAAAATGGATGTAAATATTAATGTACAGTCAGAATGAGAAAGAAGGCACAAACTATAGATGTTAAAAGACTCATTGACAAAAGTATACTTTTAAGTTGATTTTGGTTGGGTCTAAAATGTGACTGACTCCGTAAAGAAACTTAGCATTTTATTAGCTGAGATGTAAGCAACAGGGCAGAACCACTGTTTCATGAAAATCAAAGTGCAGGGATCCTCTTCTCATGCAGTGTATGGTTTTCAAGATATTTATTACGCGACTTGGGAAAATTTATGTAAAATTCCATAATTGGTTCATAGATGTTATTTTCCAAGAATGCTTGTGATCACGAAAGCAACTGCGATATGGATCAAAATTATGCCATTTGCTAGTTTAAACCATAGGGATTAAATTTCGCTTCTCATATATAGCTTGAAAAATTTAAACTCTGCTCCTTTTTTGGCCTGACAGTAAGCTACGAGGCAGAAAAACATAATTCCAACACCAATTAGTTTCAGTTGTATTGTATCACAGCTTTTACACAAAAATGAGACTAAATGCACTCAGGTGTTCTAATTTATTTGTGTATAGCCATTGCTGCAATTGCTCTGTGATAGAGACAATCAATTCTCAGAACTACTGAGATTTTTAAAAACATTTTAAAGTAAACCAATTGAGATGTGTACGTGCACATTTTAGGAAGTTAAACATGTAGTGGATATGACAAACATCTATTGAATATAATGAGTACATCGATATTCCCTTAGTAGGGGCTAATTTTTAAAAATAATTATTTGTTATTATATTTACTGAACCAAAGCATTGTATATTTCCCTACTTTCATTCCATTCAAATGTTTAAGTTCTCGCGTCGATCTGCTTAACCCAATATTGTTTTGTCAAGTATATTTCATTTCACATAAATGTCAGATGATTTTAAGCAGAAGCATCTTTCCATATTTTCATTCCAAAATGCCATTGTACTTCGGAAAGTTCTTCCTAGCCACAAATACTCTCACAAGAAGTTTTGCATGGGAGTATGGGAAAGTGGGGGACCTTGTCCCTTGTGTTGTTTAACCTTGCAAGTGCTTTTCTACCCCCTTAAAAGTAATCAGTTTAAGTAGTCCTCTGTTTCCTTCTATTGTTATAATGTGACATTTAAACAAAAACGTACTCCCTAGTTTATACATAATATTTTTCATGTATCCCAATTCAAAACTGTTTTTGATTTTGAAACTATTTTGATTTAAGTTGCAGGGATTCAATAAGTCTACTGCCATGTCTACTGATCGAGCATGTTTACAGATTTTGGAGGTATATAGACTTCATAGAACAGAACAGCCAAAGGAACTCCAGGTAGCAGAAACACCCTCATAAACATTCATTTGCATTAGGTAATTTTAAAAATGTGTTGCTGCTGCAGACAGGTTCAGTATTTTGTTGTTGTTGTTTGTGTCATACCTTCTTGGATATCAAAAGAGACAAGGGGAGAGAAAATGGCTGCGTATCACTTAGCGATATCGACTTTCCTTTATGTAAAACTGTTTACCAAAGAAAAACATGAATGTTTTTGAATGTCATCGTCAAAGCGTTTACATTAGTGTTATTTGTTTGTTGTTAATCAACTTCTTAATGTTACATAGAAGTTGCAAAGATGGTACAAGGAGTCCCAAATACTCTTCATCCAGTTTCACTTTCCCCTAATGTTACTGTTTCGTATTGCCAACTTATATTTGTCAAAACTAAGAAACCAACTTTGGTACATTATTATTAACTAAACCCCAGGCTTGATTCAAATTTCACCACTGTTTCCATTAATATCCTTTTTCTGTTTCAGGATCCAATTCAGAGTACCACATTGCGTTTAGTTGTCGTATCTCCTTAGTCTCCTTTGGTCTATGACAATTTCTCAGTCTTTTTCTTCTTCTTCTTCTTCTTCTTCTTATTATTATTTTGTTTATCACGACCTTGGCATTTTTGAGGAGAGGTATTTATGAATTTTTTAGAATGTCGAAGGACTTGTTTTTAACTCTATTAGAATTTAAATGTAGAGAAAATAGCTGTAGATCTATGCACACATATGTTTGAGATTTTCATGCCGAGTGAGTGCCTTGTATCAAGGCTAGATGAAAGTCCTCAGGCCAGAGTAGGGCCCTCTTTAAGAAGAGCTGTGGGCAATCTTAAATGTCCTATAGGCCAAATTGATCTTGGAAGATACTTGTAGCCACAACACGAGTTAGCTTGACGAAGCGAGCATAAGTTTTTACATCAGAATTACCTATTTTGTTTGCTTCTTTAATGTGTAGCTAAGCTAGGATCTCGTGAACCTTTTCCAGTGGTCCAGAGCTGTAGATTTTCCATTGTCTTGATGATGAACGTGCTGAACACAAACAGAAAAGTATAATGAACACAGCCGAAAATCGAAAGTGTATAATTTGAGGTTGCATTGCTTTCAAAACTTTAGAAGTCTGAGCCTGCCAAGGAAAGAAATTGAAGCATTGCACTTCTATTTCTAAAGAGAAGTGAAGCCAATACGTATAAGACATATGTCTTTATTTACTCAAACATAAATCAAATGGTCCAGGAACTTGTGCAAGTAAATCGGATTTCATTTGTATGTTTTTCCTGACACATAAATCTAGCTGCATGCAGAATGGCATGAATAATGCAGGAACTGAGCTCCCAGAGTGAATAATTTTTCACTGAAAACCCAGACTGAGGGCTTACCTTACAGAAGTGGGCTTGGCACCACAGAGATAAATGCAAGAAAACACATATGCAATCTATGTGGATCTAGGCTTCTCCTATTGGATTTTTATGTTCTGAGGCACAAGAAAGCAGTGGTATGCCAGTACTCAGTTTCCTTATTTAATGCATTAAGTAATACTACTAATAAATTTTAGTCATGGCTATTATGATTACTAATTATTTTATGCTGAATGCACTACTAACAGCAATCCAGTGAGATGGATACTATTTTTATTATCATGTTAAGATGAAGAAGGTGAGGGACTGGGAGCTTTCATAACTTATCGAAAATCATGCACCTAGTCAAGGGCAGAGCCAAAGCTAGTCTGTCTGACTCCAGAGGCATAAACATTCCTTAAACATCATTTCTATTTTGAACTCAAGATGGTCTTTGATGGCTTATGGTAGTAAGAGAAAATAAGCTGACCAAGGCAAAAAGAATAAATAAAGAAAAATCAGTTAGCACAAAGCCCTGAGTATAAAAAGAGCAAATCATGTGCTCAGGCTACACCGTTAAGTTAAAACACTCCCTGGAATCATTTGCTCAGCAGCATAAAATACAAATCTACATAAACCGATATTCAAATCCCATGTTTCACCTACTTGTCTGAACAGTTCAGGGGGAAAAAAATAAATCTTGACTTGAAACCATTACAGAGGTTAGGAAGGCCTTCATTCATTTATTCAAATGCTAGTCACTGATTAGCTCCCAGCCAGATAAATACAGGTCCTCGGTAGGTTCTGTTGGAGATGGGCATATATACACACTCAAAAATATTTTGTGACTATTAAGAACATGCATTGTGCTCCAGTGACTGGAGATTCGGTGGCAAATAAGACACACAGTCTCAAGCTCATGGAGTTTATGTTTTGGGAGAGGAAGATACACATCAAACAAGTAATTGAATAATTAATGTCTAATTGAAGTTTTAGTAGGTGCTAATAATGGGATGGGAGGAACGGGATTTGCAAAGTTCCTTTGAAAATGTCTAGGAAAGTTTATTTAGTTGGTGGGCATTTATAGATCCTGTACATAGTCAAATGCTATTAAAATGTTATATAAAATTCATATTATATGGATATAATGTTTTTTTTTCATTCTCAAGGGAGTCATATTATAAAAGAGATTAAATTTTGGAGAATGAGTATAACAATTTTGAACATGAAAAAGATACAATTAAGAGTTTGGGTGATTCAGGGGAGCGTAGCTTGTAGTCATTATTTATTTTGAGTAGTTACATTGGGATGAAAAATTAGGTAAGAATTAACAAAAGGGTTCCAAAGGATAGAAGGGTTTCAACAAAAGGATTGGTATCTGCCTCTATCTCTGGGCTGGACATTAATTGAAGATACATTTTGTCTTATTCATCTCTGTCTTTCCTTTAACTGGCATTGTGCCAAGCACATAGTGGGTGATCTGGACATGTCTGGTGAACTATTTAGTCGGAAAACACATGGAGATACAAGTTATGCCATGGATTAAGATCTAAGAGTTAAAGAATGGAAACATGTAATGGTGGCATAGTCTTCATGATTTACAAAGTTCCTTTAGAAAGGTCTGGGGAAGTTTATTCCACTGAAGGGTATTTCTAGCTTCTATGCAGAGTTGAGCATTATGAAAATTTCTTCGAGCCTTCGCTATTTGGTAGCCCATTGTTACTGCTCTCAGAATACAATCCCTAAGCCACAAACTCAAAGACAGAGAAAAGGTATTTAACTCAGTTTCTGAGTTTTAAAGATATTTGCATACATGGCAGCCCAGATTTGAGGAATCCATTAACCTATGACTCCCATGTTGTGAGAAAGCCGAAGGGAACTCCTAGATTTGAAAATGCATCCTAGCCAGGTTATGGCAGAGCCTAGACCACACAATGGAAGACAAGATTCTGGGCAGATGACAGCACAGAGGAGTGGCAACATCTGACTACCAGGTGGAGTTCTGCAATCCATCAGACATGGTCATGAGGATCTCATATCTAACTTCAACTGTCTGGTATTATCAAGCTCTCCTCACCCTTAGAACTTAGTGCAACCCTAGAAAGGAAAACCTATATCACCTGTTTTTACTTACATGATTAATATTTCATCAGAAAGCCAAATGAGAATTTGAAATAAAGATTAAAATGAGTCATAGGTAAACATATATATATATATTTTTTTTTTTTAATTTCAGCTCTGTAAAATTTACACCTGCACATATATTTCACATTTAGAGATATTGTTAGGCACAAGTAATACATGTTTTCTAAATTCAAGGAACCCACTCTCCATTGAAGGGTCCCATGTTCCTGGATAGAAGATGACTGAGGAAACATTGTCGGACTTCTCTTCAAAACTATGCAACTAACTAGGGAGGTGATAAAAGACAAGCAAGAAATCATCTTACTTCCTTTAGCCAAAAATAAGAGATGTCTCTAAAAACCTGTATCTTTGATACATACAAACTGTTAACCTGGCAATCTTAAATAACATTTATGAACAAGGAGATGCAACCAAAGCATAGAGAATGGCTAGAAGATGAAGCAATCAATCTTTCTAGATGGTAATGTGGGTCTGAGACTAGCTAATGTGTAGAGGTGGGAGGAGACAAGATTAGGGAATGTGTAATACGTACCTGGTTATAAGAGAAAGACGGGTAATGACAAATTTAAGCCTTTTAGTACAATATTGGCCACTGAAAAAACAAAGCCATGAAAATCGTTTCTTTGGGTCCCATTTTATGTATCTTAAATCTAGTCTTGTTACTTTCAATGACAGAATTATATATATATTCTTTAATATATGTATGTAAATTTATATATATGTAAAATGTGGATTCAAACTTTAATAACACCTCACCAATGTAGAGCCTAGCTCTTAAAAATATTCCTTATGAATATAGATACAAAAATCTTAAACAAAATACTAGCAAACTAAATAGAATAAAATATATACATGGGATACTAGGTTATGTACCACAATCAAGTCTGATTTATCCCAGAAGTGCAAGTAGCCTGGTTCAACTTTAAAAAATTAATGTAACAAACCATATTAATAAAATATAGGACAAAATCCAGATAATAATATAAATGCATGCAGAAAGAAAGTTTGACAAAATCCAATGCCTTTTTATGAAAATAATAATCAACAAAAGACATCTATGAAAAACTCATAACTATCATATATAAAGGTAAAATCCTGAAAGCATTCCTCTTAACAAGGCAAGAACATTCACCCTCACCCTTTAACCAGTCCACTTTTGATGGGCAGCACAGTTGATTCCATGTTTTTGCTATTGTGAATGCTGCTGCAATAAACATGTGTGTGCAAGTATCTTTATTATAGAGTGATTTGAGTTCCTCTGGGTATATTCCCAGAAGGAGGATTGCTGGGTCATATGGAAGGTTGATTTTCAGACTTTTTAGAAATCTCTACACTGTTTTCCACAGAGGTTGTACTAGTTTACATGCCCACCAACAATGTAAAAGTGTTCCCTCTCCCCACATACTCTCTAGCATCTTTGTTTTTTGAGTTATTGATGATGGCCATCCTGACTGGAGTTAAGTGGTATCTCAGTGTGGTTTTAATTTGCATTTCACTGATGATTAGTGAGGCTGAGTAGTTTTTCATGTATCTGTCGGCTGCTCATATGTCTTCTTCTGAGAAGTGTCTATTCATATCTTTTGCCCATTTTAAATTTATTTTTTATTTTTTTTGAGTTGGAGTCTCACTCCTTTGCCCAGCCTAGAGCACAGTGGCATGCTCACGGCCACCCCAGCGTCGACCTGCTGGGCTCCAGCGATCCTTCCGCCTTAGCCTTCCGAGTAGCCAGAACTACAGACACGTGCTACCTCGCCTGGTTATTTTTTATTTTATTGTAGCAATGAGGTCTTGCCAAGTTGCCTGGGCTGGTCATGAACCCACGGGCTCAGGTAATCCACTTGCCTTGGCCTCCCAAAGTGCTGGGATTACAGGCTGAACCACCAATCCCAGCCTAACCCATTTTTAAATAGGGTTGTTTGTTTTTTTCCTTTTGGCATGCTTGAGTTCCTTATAGATCCTAGATGTTAGGCCTTTGTTAGGTGTACAGTTGGCAATATTTTTTCCCATTCTGTGGGCTGTCTCCCCAATCTCTTGATGGTTTTGGGTTTTTTTGGTTTTTTTGCTTTGCAGAAGCTTTTCAGTTTGATGAGGTCCCACTTGTCTATCTTATCTTTTATGGCATTTGCTTTTGGAGAGTTGATCAGGACTTAGTTGCCTATTCCAATTTCCATAAAGGTGTTTCCTACATTATCTTCTAGGATTCCTATAGTTTGCGATTTTACATTTAGGTCTTTGATATATTTAGAGTTGATTTTTGTGTATGGTGATAGGTAGGGATCTTGTTTCAGTCCTCTGCATGTAGTCAGCCAGTTTTCCTAGCACCATTTACTGAATAGGTTATCCTCTCCCCATTGGTTGTTGGTGGAGGCTTTGTTGAAGATGAGTTGGTTGAGGAATTGAGGTTTTGCTTCTGGAATCTCTACCCTGTTCCATTGGTCTATATCCCTGTTCTGGTGCCAATACCAGGCTGTTTTGATTATTGTAGCTTTATAGCAGAGTTTAAAGTCTGGAAGTGTGATACCTCCTGCTTTGTTTCTTTTGCTAAGGATTGTTTTGACTATTTGTGGTCTTTTATGTTTCTATATGAATTTCTGTATTGTCATTTCCAAGTCTCAGAAGAATGATATTGAAATTTAATAGGTATTGCATTAAATTTATAGATTGCCTTTGGTAGGAAGGACATCTTAACAATGTTAATTCTTCCAATCCACGAGCATGGGATGTTTTTCCATTTGTTTGTGGTTTCTTGGATTTCTCTGAGCAATGATTTGTAGTTTTCATTGTAAAGGTCTTTCACTTCTTTGGTTAAGAAGATGCCAAAGTATTTCATTTTTTTGCTACTATTGTGAATGGGATGGTGTTTTTTTAAATTAGGGATTCTGTCTGTTTATTGTTGGTTTATAGGAATGCAACTGTCTTTTGCACGTTTATTTTATACCCTGAGACATTGTCATAGTCCTTTATCATTGCAAGGAGGTTTTTGACAGATTCTCTTGGGTTTTCAAGGTATAGGATCATGTAATCCTCAAAGAGGGATAACTTAACTTCTTCTTTTCCTATTTGGATACCCTTGATTTCCTTCTCTTGTCTAATTGTTCTAGCTAGGACT
>CAUYQG010114891.1:0-16485 GCA_963574415.1 Tarsius wallacei | reverse complement strand
TCAAAATAAAATAAAATATAAAATAAAATAATAAAATAAGGTCTGGTGCAGTCAGCACTTGAATATGAACCATGGCTACTAAGGGCCAGGGAGAGAGAAGGAGAGGAACCTGGTGAATGCAGGTAAAGACACATCGGAGGCTGAGTAGTCTCCTGCTCCGACTCTGCTCCCAGCTGGGCACGCCTTGCCGGCAGGGATCAGGTCCTCTCCTTTCTACACTCTGTATATTGCCAAGGACAGACTCTCTATGAGGCGAAGCCCACTAGGCATCTGTTGAATTGGAATGAATGATTCTCAAGTGTCAAGTGTCAGGACTGGGAGGGGTGTAGGATGCAGGCACGGGCGGACCCTGAACTCCTCTGGAGAAGACGGTGAGCAGTCTCATTCCCTCTTAGCAGTCATCCCGGTCCCTTCAAGCAGGAAATGAATGGCAGTCTTTCCCACATCCTTTACTAAGCCCACTTCCTTGAGGGGAATTTGGGGGAGGAGGTTGTGTGAAGAGCAAAGCATACCCCACCTCCCTAAAAGGAAAAACTTGTGGCCATGTGACCACCCGAGAAAGAACGGCTGAAGGAGGCAGCGATTCTTTCCAGGCACAGAGAAGGGTTAAGTCTGCGGCAGGCAGGGGCTCCCACCACTGCTAATCACTGGTTCACACCATATTAATTACCCAGCCACAGGGGGGAGTGCACAGGAGTAAATTAGCTGGTGAGTTCAAAGGGGCCGCTCCCCACATTCCTTAATTAAGAGAGCAGCTGGCAGCCTGAGCTGCTCCTCCACCTCCCTGGGGCCCTTCTGGGACGCCTGGAGTCGGCTGTGTCTGCCTGTTGCCAAGGCAGGCATAGCAGCTCTATCTGCCATGTGGAACGGCCTGTACCCACCTTCACCTCAGCCGGGTAGGGGCAGGTGTTGACTACAACCATGCAAGCTGCTTGAACTTGACCACTGACCCTGAGCTGCTTGGCGAGGAGATTCAGGGCTGGGTGGAATCTGGGGGAGGGTACACCCTGCAATGTTCTGTGCCTGAGGGCAGAGTGGGGCCATGTTTCTCCAGGGGCTGAGATGGAGAAGGGAAAGGAAGATGGGTGCCTGAGGACCTAGGAGAAAAGGGGAGAGAGGTAAGAAAGGAGGTAGAGGCAGAGCAGCCAGGCAGGAGGGGGGCACTCAGCAGGTTTTTGGGAGACAGGGGTGAGGGCAGAGGAAGAGGTGATACTAGGAGGGGCAGGCCCCTGGACGTTGCTTCAGAGGATGGTGGGAGATGGGGGCTGAGAGGAGCAGATAGGACTGCATCTAGGCCCTGTCTTTGTGTCCGCTTTCACCTCATCTGTCAGCATCATGCCAGAAGGGGACGGCAGACCAGAGGTGATGGCAGTCCCAGGGTTGTCCATGTGAACCACTCCCTGGCAAGCGCACTTGGGCAGCAGTGCCACGATGTGACAGGAAGGCTGGGCTGGAGGCAGAAAACCCCAGAAGGAGCCTGTTTCTGCCTCTTAGAAATGCCTGCCGTTGCTGGGCCTCTGCAGATGTGAAATAGATGTGAAATGCCCTCACCTCCTGTGGGATGGTGTTGACACCACCGTGAGCCTGAGCGCCTGCCTCCTCAACTTTTGTGCCAGCTCTGTTTCCTCCTGGTCCTTGTCCTGCTGGGGGTAGGTAGAGGGAATACAGTCTTTGGCCAACCAGGGGCATGGTGCACATAGCTGGAGAGGGAGAAACTGAGGAGAGAGAGGAGGATGTGAGTGGAATGGAACACTTCGATGGAGACTAGGGTGGAAGGTCCTGCACTCGGGTTTGTCTGCTTTTTAGACAGACATTCCCCGCCCCCAGAGATTTGAAGGAAGGCTGCCTAACACAGAAACAGAGCCACGCTGTGCTTAATGGAGGTGGAGAGGAGGAAGCTGGAAGCTCACTCATGCATTCGCTCACTCCCCAAACACTTGCTGGATTCTCATCCCGTGCACGCGAATGCATCCGGCAAAGCTTTACGGAGTGTGGAGCACACGTGAGCCTCAAGAGGTCAGGAATTCGGCATGCTGATGATGACAAGACCGTGACACAGATGATGGAAGGTTCAATCACAATATTGATCTGTGCCCCACTTGGGGAAGAATTCCAGGGCAAGTACAACATGGACTGCTCTTTCAGAGGACTTAAGAGAAGGGGCCCTCTGAGCAGGGGCACAGCGAGTGACTGTGCTGGACCAGCAGACGTGCTGTTGGCTCCAGGACCTGCCAACTGCAGCTTCTTCACACAGTGCAGAGGGAGATGTGAACAGGTGGAACACAAAAGATCCCAGGATTGGGTGAAGAAAGCTGGGTCTTTTCATCCTGCATACCCTCCTGAGGCTGCTCTCTTCAAAGATACAAAGATGAGGGACCCAGAGCTATTTAGTAGATGCTCATTGAAATCAAGCCTTATTTCCTAACCAAGTCTAATGTAACAAGCCTGGAACAGAAAGAAATCCCAGTGCATGAAGTCTGCCAGGTTCAGGGAAGAACCAGGCTCCATTTTTATTGCTTGTGTCTAAATTGTATGCTCGCCTACATAAACAAGGATTGGATGGCTCAACAAATCTTTTTTTTGAGTGGAGTCTCACTCTGTGGCCCAGACTGGAGTGCAGTGGCCGCTTTCGGCCACCGCAGCCTCGACCTGCTGGGCTCCAGCGATCCTTCCGCCTCAGTCTTCCGAGTAGCTGGAACTACAGGCGCGCACTACCACACCCGGCTAATTTTTTGATTTTTATTGTAGAGATGAGGTCTCGCCAAGTTGCCCAGGCGGGTCTCGAACCCGCGGGCTCAGGCAAATCTTTTACTGAAGTCCAGTGAATGGATCAGGCTGTGGTGCAGGCTGGAGGCAAGTCCTAGAATACTTGAGAGGGCCACCAGAGGGCAGCCACGAGGCTCCTGGATGTGGGTTTCTACTTCCCTCTCTCCAGTAAGGAGCAGTGCCAGGTCTCCTCTCACCCCCAACCCAGATAGAGTTATTTTCTCTCTCTTTACCCTGTGGGTAGTGTGACCCCCGAAAGTCCAGGTCTCTAGAGAAGGCACGGCCAGCTCATCTTACCGAATGTTGCGTTTAGCTCTAACTTGAAGAGAAAAATAATGTCTCACAGATCAGAGACTTGAGAACATGTGGAGGCTGCCGGCAGACAGTCCTGTGGCTCCTGTGGCCAGTGGTGCTGTGGCAGGTGGGGAGGGCTACAGAGAGGGAGGGCTGAGGAAGCAGCCCTTCGGGGGTTTCTCCAGGGCATCCTTCCTCAGTGTCTACAGAGTCTGTCCCTGTGTTGCTGGGTGGATTATGGTGCAAAAGTCGCGGGCTCTTTGACTTGATCCTAAAATGATTTTCAGAGTGGCCAGCAAGTCTCTAAAACAGTTTATTAGCAAGAAGAAAAGGAAAGAGGAAGATTTGTGCTAGAAGGACTTGACATGGACACATCTGTGGAAAGAAAAGACATCGCTTTTGTGCTTAATTAAAAGCTAGGCATATTTTCACAATAATTGATACGCTAGTAAGGGTAGAACTCAGGTTGTCATCTCCCCGCCTGTGATGGGAGGAGGGGTGGTCTTTTCCCAGAACACACATTTGTCTTTGTAGGATACTTGCCAGACTTTTGAATACACAAGCTAATGAACTAAAAGGTGGTCTTATTATCAGTTCGATGGCTTTGATCAGTTAAGCAGTGGGGTTGAGCCTTTTACCTTCAAAGGGAATCTGAAAGATTTTTAGTGATTATTATGCTAAACCATGAGCTGAAAGGTTGGGCTGTCCTGTTCTTACATCTGGTGAGATTTTCTTTTGATTGACCAAGGGGGTGGGGTGGGCTGGCGGTCCACATTCCAGCCTGGACTGCAGTACAGATGTAATAAGAAAAATGTCTGAATGCTTCCTAAAATCTGCCTATAAGAAATTTGTCTGTCTAGCTGGGCGCAGTGGCTCATGCCTGTAATCCCAGGAGTTCGAGACCAGCCTGAGCGACTTAGTGAGACCTCGTCTGTACAATAAATCAAAAAATTAGCTGGGTATGGTGGCACACATCTGTAGTTCTAGCTATTTGGAAGGCTGAGGTGGAAGGATTGCCTGAGCCCAGCAGGTAGAGGCTTCGGTGGACATGAGTGTGCCACTGCGCTCCAGCATGGGTGACAGAGTGAGACTCCTACTCAAAACAAAAAAAAGAAAAGAAATTTGTCTATGTCTAATCTGTGCTAACTATTCTGCCTCACCTGGAGAACTTGGAAGTCCCAGTCTTCCCTAGAGACGGCCCTTCTGCCCCTGCCATGTATTTGGGAACAGAAACGGCTTCTGCTCTGACAACTGAGAACTGGAAATGGGGCTTTTGAGGCTGGATGTGCTGCTATCAGGCAAACCAGTGGGAATCTGGGTTGAGGGGCAGAGGCCTCTTCGAAAGCGCTGCTTTCTCTGTTCTTTTCTGAGATTTTCTTTTTCCTCAATTTTCTTAGTAATTGTTCATTTGGGAAAATCCCAGCTTGTTATTTTGTAAACTAAGGGAAAGGATGTTTTCAGCTGTGCAAACAGAGCTGGGTGGAGGGAAGAGGAATTCCAGGGAGAGAACAAAGGACTTGACAGACCAGGCCAGGGGTGCGTGTGTCTGTGTTATTGTGTGTGTAGGACAGGTCTTCTCACCTGTCTGTGTTGAAGGACCTGTTTTTCTTTTTTGATTTGTAATCCATTGTGGACCTAGAGACAATACAAGCAAATTACTAGAAAAATGAAATAAAAAAAGACATGCAAAATACAAGCCCTCATTTTTTTACGATTATATTAAACAAACATAAAATTACTCTATCAGAGTGCTATAAAAGTTTCTAAGTTCTTGCTTCAATTTTTCTGCTTATCTTGCCACTAGTGAAAAACAGTTCACAGACTGGCACCCATCCGTGGACCAGGCGGAGCATCACTGGTGTGGGGCAGGGAGAAAGTAAGGTATGAAAAGTCAGGAAAGGGGTGGTCTCTGGGGACACCTGGAAGAGCTGGTTCCCTCCCAGGTCTCATCATCAGTATTTCTTTGTGAGCCATCTGTCTGTGTTTTGACTATTTACAAGGCGGGCATTATTTTGTAGAGGACATGGCAAGGTTTTGCTGGTGTATCCTGACCGACCAGTGAGGACCCTAAGCTTCTAGATTGTTTGGTTTGTGTTCTCAGTCCTCCCAGCAGGGTCTGTGATTATTGGCAAAGAGGGGGGCTTGGGATATTCTGGACACAGACCAAACTGGAGATGAGAGAGGTGAAGAGGAGGATGAGAAAGAGGAAGATGAGTGGGGGTCGGATGTAGAGTCTATCTTGCAGGTAGATCAGTGCTTTTTAAATTTTGATGTTATTGGAATGCAGATTCTAATTCAGCAGGTCTGGGGTTGGGTCTGAGCACCTGCATTTCTAATGAGCTCTCAGGTGATGTCGACAGTGTGGGTCCACAAGCTCCGTGGTGCCAGGAGCTCTCTGATAATATTGATGTCATCTCCTTCGTAGGCCAGGTGGGTGGGGTCTGGTGCAGTCCAGAGTTGGTGAGTCGGACTTCCTCTCTCTGTTTCCAGAGCGGGGGAGTATGGATCTGGGGTCAGGGCTTTAGAGGAGCAGATACAACTGATTCTTTTTTTTTTTCCGAGTTGGAGTCTCACTCCGTTACCCAGGCTGGAGTGCAGTGGCATACTCATGGCCACCGTAGCCTTGACCTGCTGGGCTCAGATGATTCTTCTGGCTCAGCCTTCCAAGTAGCTGGAACTATAGGCATGCACCATCACGCCCGGCTAATTTTTCTTGATTTATTGTAGAGATAGGGTCTCACCAAGTTGCTCAGGCTGGTCTTGAACCAGCACTTTGGGAGGCAATCCTCTCACCTCGGCCTCCCAAAGTGCTGGAATTACAGGTTTGAGACACCATGCCCGACCTGCAACTGATTTTTTATTGGCTAGGTTCAGGCCTCAAGGAGTGTGGACACCTTGAACAAATCAAACCAAACTATTGGGTACTGCAAATAATTGATATTGATGAACGATATGAAGCAAATGAAAACACCGCTATTAACAAAAACAGATTCTATAACCACACACCTTTTTGAACAAGTAGGGAATCACTGAGTTTTCTCAGTCACACTCCACCAATGGGGCTTGGGCAAACCTTAGTTCCGTCTTTGGTAAACTGGAAGGGGTTGTGTGGAAAGGCAGTGTCCTCAGTGCTGTGGCGCTCCCATTTGGGTGTCAAGGATTCTGTGATATTATCAAGGCCCAGGCCTTTTCTGGCTGACCTTGGTCTGGCTGAATCTCTAAGAGGACCCTGTGGACCTTGTTCTTTCCTTTGAAAATCAAGCCAAGCCCACACAAAGGGACTGGGGACCATAACCAAAGTGCACTCATGTGCACACACACACATACTCATGCACAGTCATGTGTTACCTAATGATAGGAGTACCTTCTAAGAAATGCATCCTTCGATGGTTTCGTCATTGTATAAACAGCATAGGGTGCACTTTCACAAACATAGATGGTGCAGCCTACTACACATTTGGGCTGTGTGGTGTAACCCAGTTGCTCTTAGCTACAAATCCAAACAACGTGTGACTGTACTGAATACTGTGAGGAGTTGCAACACAATGGTATTTGTGGATCTAGATATAACTAAACATAGAAAAGGTATAGTAAAAATATAGTATAAAAGATAAACAATGACACACCTGTGTAGGGCACTTAGCGTGACTGGAGCTTGCAAGCCTGGAATTGCTCTGTGAGTAAGCGGTGAGTGAATGTAAAGGCCTAGGACATTACACTATGCAGACTTTATAAACATTGGACACTTAGATGATACTAAACTTGAAAAACAATTTTCTGTCTTTAATGATAAATTAACCTTAGCTTATTACAATATTTTTACTTTATAAGATTTTAATTTTAAAAAGCTTTTTGACTCTTTTGTAATGACATTTAGCTTAAAACATAAACATATTATATAGCGATACAAAAATATTTTCTTTTTTTCCCTATTTCATAAGCTTTTTCCTATTACAACTTTATTTTATTTTATTTTTTTACTTTAAAAGCTGTTTTTAAAAATCACAAATGAAGACACAAGCACACACATTAGCCCAGGCCTATACAGGCAGGATCATCAGTATTGCCGTCTACGTTTCCACCTCTTGTCCCATTGCAGGTTCCTCAGGGACAGTCACAGGCATGGAGCTCTCATCTCCTGTGATAACAGTGCTTCTTCTGGAATCCCTCCTGAAGGATATGACTGAGGTTGTTTTATAGTTAACTTTTTGTAAGTAGAAGGTGTATACCCTAAAATAATGCTAAAATATTATGGTAAATACATAAACCAGCAATACAGTCGTTGGTAACCATTACCAAGGATTATGTGCTGTACATAATTGTGTGTGCTGCATTTTTTTTTTTTTTTTGAGTAGGAGTCTCACTCTGTCATTCAGGCTGGAGTGCAGTGGCACGCTCATGGTCACTACAGCCTCGACCTGCTGGACTTTGGCAATCCTTCCATTTCAGCCTTCCAAGTAGCTGGAACTAGAGGTGCATGCCACCATGCCTGGCTAATTTTTTGATTTATTGTAGAGGTGAGGGCTCTCGCCAAGTTGCCCAGACTGGCGTCGGACCCCTGGACTCAGGCAATCCTTTAGCCTCCACCTCCCAAAGTGCTGGGATTATAGGCATGAGCCACCACGCTCGGCATGTGTGCTACATTTGTATACAACTAGCAGTGCAGTAGGTTTGTCTACCCCAGCATCATCACAAACACGTGAGAAATGTTTTGCAATATGATGTTAAGACAGCTACGACACCACTAGGCTCCATTATAATCTCATGGGACCACTGTTGTGTATATGGTCCAGTGTTGACTGCAACATTGCTATGTGGTGCATGACTGTTTTAGTCAAACATATATATATAGAGACAGACAGACAGAGAAGAGAAATGGACTCTTCCACTCGCTTGCATGGAGAGAAACCATATATGATGTGTGTGTCTGGCATCGCTGCTTGAACCTAAGCGTGTGTGTTGGTGGGGGAACTCCCTTCCCACTCTACCTGTTGGTCTTCTGCTAAGAGGGGAAGCCGGAGTTCAGATGCCCCTGACCAGGGAGAGGGCTCACGGGCTCCCGTGCCACTGGGCTCAGGGACTGGTGGACCCACAGAAGGGGCTGCTTGATAGAAGCGTCCTTTGGAAGAATTGGCTCAGGATGAGGAAAAGATGTAAGGCAGGGTGAGAATGGAGCAGGGATCTCAACTCACCTTGGCCCCGGTGGTGACCTTTGGGGAAGGAGAAGCACTGGGGTCAGGAATCCGTGCTCATGAGCACTTCTCCTCCCACCCCTCCTTGCCATCTGTCTTCCTCTAGAGAGTACGGACCCTGCCCACGGAGGTCCCTTTTATTTCCCCTTCATTTAGAAACAAGTGGCACTGGGAATCAGGAGACTTGGGTTCTAGTCCCAGTTGGGCCTCACACAGGCTGTGTGACCTTAGGCTAGTCACTTAGCTTCTGAATCTCAGCTTCTCAAGCAAAAAAAAAAAGAAAAAATGGTGGTGGCAGTAATAACTATCTCACATGGATTAAAGTGAGAATCAAGGGCATCAAGGTGTAAACGGTGCTTTTAAAATAGCTACATTACATTCCTGTTATACACCAGGCAACCTCTTGGGCAAGAAGATTGCACTTATTATATCTAAACTTATATCAATTCTGCAAAGTGGGGAATATTGATTCCTTCTTGTATTGGTAAGAGAAAACCATGGCTCAGAGAAGTTAATAACTTCACTGTCACTTCCAAAAGAGGTAGAACTGTAGGTAAATACAGGAAGTCCTCAACATACGAACAGGTTCCATTCTGAGAGTACGCTTGTAAGTCCAATTTGTAAGTCCAACCAAGTTAGTCTAGGTACCCAACTACACAACCAGCTATATAGTACTGTATGTATTTAACAGGCTATACTGACACCTGGGGGTGGAAATAACACAAAAAAATGCAGGTGTGTTTTGTTAAAGTTCATAACTTGAAGGCTCATATGTAGGGGACTTACTGTACCGAATCTTTACAAACTGTGAAACATTTTCCCAACAATAAGAGATTCAGTACCCTCTCTTCTATACATCTTGGAACATAATGCAACAGGCTTTCCTTACTTTGGGTTTCAAATCCCTTCAACCACACTCTGGGGAAGGCTGCTTCAAGCAGGCATGAGTTGGAAGCAGATTGCCACCTCCACCTCTGCCTCCAAATCACGCCTTCAGCTTTGTTGCCTTTTTGAGATAAAAATGGTCCCATCTCTTTATTTTGCTAATGAAAATCACACATTCTGAAGTTGGTTTCTTTTTTTTCTTCTTGTGTTTAGGTCCTCATTGTAACTCTTAGGAAGGAACCACATTGTGCCCTGGCAATGCTTTGGCAGTGACCAGTCAGGTCCTGGGGGAACCGCCCTTGATTCAAGAGAGTCCCTGGTGGTTCACTTCCCTAGTGCCCTCTCTGGGAAGGGGCAGAAATCCTAGGCTGATTCAAACCCATTTTTACAGATGGGAAATTGACACCTCAGAGCAGGTGAGACATTAAAACAACAAACAACTTCCTGTTTTTGAACATTTGCTACAGGCTAGACACTTTTTAAGGTTCGTTTCTAGAACCCAGGTTCTATTCCTAACAACTTAGAGGACTTCTGCAAAGTAAGTACCATCTCCACTTTATAGACAAGGCTCAGAGAGGAGATATGACTTGCCAAGTCACACAGTGAGAAACCCATACTCTTCCCATAATTGTACACTGTCTTTTTCTCTGTTAGAGGACTAGTCTTTCCCCCTTCTCTGCTGTCTTTATTCTGATAGCTGTGGCTGGAGGCCATGGTCTTCTTGACTCCATCTTATAGCTGGGACTGTCCTGTCTAGAATTAGACTCTGGAGTGAAAGCAAATTGCATAATTATTTTCTCTTTTTTGTTCCTTTGCAGTGCTCAGGAAAGGGCAAAAATCTCCTTGTAGTTATCGGGGTAACAATGGTGGTGGAGATGATGTTGAGAATGGTGATTATAGTGGTGTTTTTTGGTGACGGTGGTAGTGGAGGAGGAGATCGTGGGGGTGATGAGGATTGAGGTGATGGTGGTGGTGGTGGTGGTGATGATCATGGTGATAGTAGTGGTGGTGGTGCTGATGACTGTAATGACGGTGGTGGTGATTGTGGTGATGGTGACAATAGTGATGATTGTGGTGATGGTGTGATGGTGGCGGTCATGGTGGTAGTGAAGGAAGAAATTGGGGTGGTAACAGTGGAGATGAATAAGATGGTGCCGGTGATAATAGAGGTAGTGATGGTGGTAATGGTAATTATGGTAATGTTAGATTATTAACGATAGTGATACTCTCATCCCAGGTTCGAGACTTCCCTTAGCAAAGGTGTCAAGTTTGACCTGGGATCACTCAGCTTCACTCTTCTTCAAGGATCTACACACCACAGATTAGATAACACCTTCTTTTTTCTCTTTCCAGTGACTCACTGGAAGAAGTAATGAGGCTTAAATTGGACCATCTGACTCTCCCACCTCAAGCCAAATGTTTCTGAAGACATGGAGGGGAGACAGTCAGGGACTCTGTCATGGTGATACCTGACAGTGGGGCCAGTCCTTGATGTGAGGACATCCATCATGGCAGGAGGAGTCTGGTCTCTCAGCAAATTCTTGTAGCCTTCCTAGCTCTGATACTGTTTAAACCAGAGGTTGGCAAATATTTTCTGTAAAAAAAAAGGAGCAAATATTTTTTGGCTTTGTGAGCCATACAGCCTTTGTCACAACTATTCAACTCTGTAGTATGAAAGCTGCCACACAGAATAAACAAATGAATGTGGCTGTGTTCCAATAAAACTTTTTTTTTGACAACAGGCTCTCACTCTGTCATCCAAGCTAGAGTAGAGTGGTGTTATCATGGCTCACTGTAACCTCGAACTCCTAGGCTCAGGTGATCCTCCTACTTCAGCCTCCTGAGCAGCTGGGAATATAGTGCATGCCCCCATACCCAGTTAATTATTTTCTTTTTTGTAGTGATGGGGTCTCACTATGTTGCCCGGGCTGGTCTCAAACTCCTGGCTTCAAGTGACCCTCCCTCCTTAGCCTCCCAAAGTGCTGAGATTATAGGCATGAACTACTGCACCTGGCCTAATAAAGTTATATTTACAAAAATAGACAGTGTGCTCGGTTTGGCTCATGGGCCATAAGTTTGTCAATCCTTGGTCTAAATCCTCCCTGCCCTCTCTCCTGAGACCCTGGTTTCCTTCCTGCCTCTGTCTCCCACCACTCGTTCTGTAGCACTCACTCCTAAGCACTCCCCAGAAGCCGACTCCTTCTTTTCCTCATGTTTCTGATTCTGAGATTTAGGGCTCGGCAGTGCTTCCTTCTTTTTACTCCCCTTAGAAGGCCCTTCTTGCCAGTGCAGTGGCTCAAACCTGTAATCCCAGCACGTTGGGAGGCTGAGGCGAGAGGATTGACTGAGTCCAGGGGTTGAAGACTAGCCTGGGCAACTTGGTGAGACCTCCTCTCTACAATAAATAAAAAATTAGCTGGGCATGATGCACGCCTGTAGTTCTAGCTACTTGGAAGGCTGAGGTGGAAGGATGGTCTGAGCCCAGCAGGTCGAGGCTGTGGTGGCTGTGAGCATGTCATTGCACTCCAGACTCTGGGCAACAGAGTGAGACTCCAACTCAAAAAAATGAATCCCTTCTCTGCCCTCATCCTTATGCCCACAGTCCTGCTGCAAATCCTTACCATCAACATACAGTGGGCACTGCTGTCCACCTGGCTCTGGGGGCAGAATCTGGGATGGAAGGGCCCTGTGAGATACAAAGTTACCACTCACCGGGCATCCCGATTCCCTGGGCAGGTGGGAGAGAGAAGAGAGGGGCCGTGAGCAAGCATGGCAGGGAGGCTGCTGAAGATCTGAAACTGGTTTGGTTTATGAGGGCCAGTTAACAGGTCTGGACATGGTTGATTTTATGGGATATCTCCTTTGAAAAATACCTTAGATGGCTCCATGGAAATTGCAAATTGGCAGGAAGTTAGGTCAGAAAGGAAGGGCCACACCATTTCATGGAAAGGGTTTGGGCTTGCCAGTCAAACTTCTTTTCCAAAAGGAGAAAAAGCTAAGACTTTGACCACACACTATGTGCCAGACACTGGGCTGGGCAACCCCATAAAATGTCAGCTTCTTAGCAAAGCACACAGCCCAATGACCAGCACATAGCTGGATCTCAAAGAAGCCTGGCTTCCTGATTTTTTGGTGTCTGATAAACTTCATAACCATTTTGCAAAGGTTGATACCATTATCTCCATTTCACAGATGAGGTGACTGAGGCAGAGAGAGGTGACTTCTCTGAGGTACAGTGAGTGACAGAATCTCACTCCAGATTTGTAGGCTCTTTCTTCGCTAGCACATTGCCTCTGTGATGGCAGGTGCTTCCAGAATTTTAGAATTACTCCTGGGATAGGAACTGTGTCACATGCACATTTTCGAACACTTGGTTCATACCTGATCCCACGAAGTACTTGTGAGCTCTAACAGCAAGAAAGCATCAGAAACACTGGGCAGGATCTGTGGAAATGACCCCTCCTGTAAGACCAAGAGGGCATTTATGGAGACTCAGACAGGCTCCTGATCATGCATATTTGTCAGACTGTGTGTCTGAGTCTCCATTCAGTGAAGAGTTCTGTGAGTCTGATAGAACTTTGTTTTATGGGTGATGTGACAACAGATAGTAAAATGATCACTGCTAGACAAACACCCTGGAACTTGTGCATCTAGGTGAATGCTGCTTTGAAGAGGATCCCTTGCATGACCTTATCCTCATTCCACAGCACCATTATTGGTCAAAACGTCTTGAAAGTTGCTTTCAGACATTAAGTCTGTTGACTGTGGTGACATAGACATAGTTTTTGAGGAATGTCTAGGCAGAAATATACTGTCTGGAAATGGTTAAGAGTC
The DNA here is from genome assembly GCA_963574415.1 of Tarsius wallacei. Lineage (NCBI taxonomy): Eukaryota > Metazoa > Chordata > Mammalia > Primates > Tarsiidae > Tarsius > Tarsius wallacei. Next base: position 3,514 of record CAUYQG010114891.1, on the reverse strand, counting down.
TTCCAGAGCTGGGTGTGGAGAAGAAGGCTGTCGATCTGGTGGCTTTTCTTGTGTAGCTATGGAATTGAACCTGAAAGTGGCTTTCTGAGTGACATTCTAAAAGAACATTCTGTGTACCTCATATTCCAAGATATGAAGAGCACCACCTGGAGTCCTCTTTGCATGACAGACAGGCTCCTTAGTAAGATGGCAGCCACTTGTTCCAAGGTTGGCAGTGGGCGTGGTTGTGGTGATGGTACAGAATCTCTACATCAAGAGGCTGCTCTTCTATTCCCTGTAAAAGGCATCTTCCTCACGAGGGTCTTTCACTACTGACTGTTCCTCCACCGTCTTGTTGGGGTCTGAGGAGGGAGGCAACTGTACTCCATTGCTTTGCATTTAATGCTCTACCCAGAGGCAAGTGGACAAACACAGAAGCACCTGTGTTACTGAGGTCGGGCCGGACCATCTGGAAGAGATTTTATTACAGATGCAGGGATAGCAGAACTCACAGATCTTCAGATTGTGGTCGCTACTCCAGCTGCCTCCTCAGCTAGCTCTGGGCCTCCTCCACCCTCTTCCCCTGCTACCTGAGGATACCTTAAAGTAAGCATAGCCTGCATGCAATCCAGACTCAAGACTAGCGGGAAGGAGGTAGATGAAGACTGCTACATTAAAAAGGGGAGAAGGAATTGAAGGCTGGCCCAAGCCCTAACAGGGATACCTGGTGAAGCAGGGCATTGGGTTGAGGGCTGAAGAGAGACACTTTTGGGGAGGAATGCTATGAATGCATGACTGGGTGGTCTTCCTTAATGAGCAGGCTGGTCCAGCACCTGGCAAACTCATCACAAATTTCTCAACAGAGAGTGCTGCAAACTTGAATAAGGAAATTGAGCTTTGGAGTCTATGAGAGTAATCATTTTTGCCCTAGACAGGTAGACAATAAGAACACGGCTCCTGCAGAGGAGGAAAGTAGAATTGATTTGAACCACTGGGATCAACTGGCATCAAATAGCTTTGGCACTGGTAGCCATTTCCTTACATGTGGCCTGAGGTCAACAAGTGTTAGCATTGGAATAAACATGTGGCCACCCAAGGTGATGCTTTGTTATTTCCACAGAGACAGGAAGAAGATTCTGTAATACCAGAATCAATAGATAACCTGAAATGCCACTTAGCTGATTGTTTTCACCACTTCTCTGCAGAATTTTCTATTTCAGGATTTTAACCAAACTTTTTATTTCAGTGACTTTAATTAGAAGAAATAGAGAATGGGTAGCCTAGAAATGTGCTGGGGTGCTCTGCTTACACTAGAATGAAAACTGAGAACCCACCATGTGCCAGTCGAATACACAAGGTATGTTATCTCATTCACTTAAACCTTCACGACATTCCTGGAGAGGGAGCTGACTGAGTGAGTCTTAGAGTGAACTGGTCCAAGGCCATGAACTAGGGAGAGTAGTGTTGGGACCAGGCCACTGCTCAGTCCTCTCCATCACATTTCCTTTTGGATAAGTTGACACCCACTGAACGCTCACCTAGGGTACAGCATTGTTCAAGATGGATGTGTATGGTGGGCACGTACAACGCACTTTAGTTCTTATGTCTTCTTTCTCCTCTACTGAGCAGACCAGAGCTCCACTGAGTTCAATGAAGAGAGTTGAAGGCCTTGGTGTTTTGTTCATATACATAGCCACAGCTTGTCTTTCAAATGTGAAGGACACTGATATATGTGCATGTCATGTTTGGCTTGTAAGAGTTCCTCAGTTTATGCTTCTTTTTTTTTTTTTGAGTTGGAGTCTCACTCTGTCGCCCAGACTGGAGTGCAGTGGCCGCTCCCGGCCACCGCAGCCTTGACCTGCTAGGCTCAGGCAATCCCTCCGCCTCAGCCTTCCAAGTAGCTGGAACTATAGGCACGCGCTACCACGCCCAGCTAATTTTTGATTTATTGTAGAGATGAGATCTCGCCAAGTTGCCCAGATGGGTCTCGAACCCGCAGGCTCAGGCAATCCACTCACCTCAGCCTCCCAAAGCGAGGGATTACAGGCTGAGCCACCGAGCCCAGCTGGTTTATGCTTCTATTCATGCCTGACTGTGCGGTAGTGTGTTTAGGTGTATCTCTGGGTGACTGTGAGCATGTGAGATAGTGGGTCCGTGTGTATATGTTTTGGAAGTGGTAAATGTCCCTCCACGAGCCCTTTTGTGTGGCATGTGAAGTCCCTCCTCCCACCTGCAGGAGTGGAGAATAGCTGGTCCTGCCAGACTCTAACTTTCCAAAGGCTGGGCAGTGCCTGGCATAGGAATTCAACAGACAAGAAAGCCAAGTAGAGTTACTGGCCAGTTCTTCTCCTGGGTATGGAATAACCCAGAAGTGCAGCAGCAATGACCGTCATGCCAGGCAGGCTTGTAGGCAGCCAAGGAGACAGCCAGTTGCTGCTGGTGGGGGTGGACAAGACTTGACAACCTAAAGTGGGGGGAAGGTGACCAAGAACATTGAGGACGAAATTCAGAAATGCCTCCTAACTGGCACAGAAGAGGCAGAATGACCGGCATTAGGGGGACTGTCTGGCCTGGAGGAGTATTGCAGGTGGGCATGAGCAATGGCTTAAAGGACGCCAGCAAAGGTGGCTGACAACACGGGCTACAAGTGAACCCTCCCCCAGTGGTGTCCCACTCTCTGTGGACTTCAGTGTTTCATGCCATGCTCAGTGGACAGATGCCCCAATCAGTGTCCATGTTCAGCCATTTAGTGCCTGCATGGGCCCAGCTTTGTGCTAGGCATGGTGGGGGAGATACACAGAGGAGAGAGCTCACCCTGCCATCTTGCTGGGGTTCAGAACCAGGTTGGAGGACAAGATGCGCCCTTCAGAGACAGCTGCATGACTCACTCCTCTCCCTGGAGACACTGTTTTCACTTCCAAGGAGTTCCCATTAGCCTTCTCTGACTTCATGGAAAGAGGAAGGAGGTAGTTCCACCATGAGGGTCTAAGTCGTTTCCCACGATCTCCTCATCAAGGTAGAATGAATAAGGATTGGAGGGGAGCCCCTCTGAGCCTCCCAGAGGTGCTCTACTGTGGGGGACCAGCCCCCACGGAGAGGTTAGGGTCCCTGAGCGGTGTGGCGGCGTCGGCGATTGTTCCTGGAGAACAAAGAAACTGGGCTCCTGTCTAGTGCAGGAGCCGATCCTGTCTAATGCAGGAGTCAACACCCTGGAAACTGGACTCTTGTCTAGTGCAAGAGCCGATATGCTGGGCTCCCATCTAGTGCAGGAGCCGGTTCTGCAGAAGAGATAGATACAGAGAAAAGGAAGGAAAAAGAAAAAGAACGAAAAAGAATGGCCCACTGTTCAAACGGATTTGAGCAGAAGCCGTTTAATGGAAGTCTTCATGCTTCTTTTATCCCAAATTTTCACGGGGTCAGTTGTGATTTGATCCTTTGTATTTCTGATTGTGTTTATTTGGGTTTCTTCTCCCTACTTCTTGGTCAGTCTAGCTAGGGGTCCATCAATCTTGTTTATCCTTTCAAAGAACCAGTT
>CAUYQG010114887.1:0-12586 GCA_963574415.1 Tarsius wallacei | reverse complement strand
TTTCTCAGGTATTTAGTTTTGTTTTTTGTTTTGTTTCACCTTGTTATTCTAGTTTGTTTTGGTGTGTGTGTATGTGTGTGTGTGTGTGTGTGTGTGTGTGTTCAATTGTTTCTTGCTTTGGTGTCTACTTTCATTGTTCTGATTTTTTTCTCTTTTTTTGTCAATCTTATTTCATTCTATTTTTCTGTGTTCTGCTGATTGCTGCTTTTGTATCTTGGACTCAGGGGGAACACACATGTACCCATTGCATCATCATATAGAGTGGTGGTGGGGAGTTTGTCTCAGGGAATGTGTATCACAATCAGTGAACATGGTGATTTGCAAGTAGTTTCTGAATCCTAGCCCCCTATCCTCTACTTATTCAACTTTAAAAACTACACGAGACAGCAAAGCTTCCCACCCACAGTCCTCTTTCAAAATAGAACAAATCAGCCGGGCTTGCTGCCTCAGCCTGTAATCCCGCACCTTGGGAGGCTGAGGTGAGTGGATTGCCTGAGCCCGCGGGTTCGAGACCCGCCTGGACAGGCAAAACCTCATCTCTACAATAAATCAAAAAACACAGCTCGGCGTGGTAGCACGCGCCTGTAATTCTGGCTACTCGGAAGGCTGAGGTGGAAGGATCGCTGGAGCCCAGCAGGTCGAGGCTGCGGTGGCCAGGAGCGGCCACTGCACTCAAGTCTGGGCGATCGAGTGGGACTCCAACTCAAAAAAAAAAAAAAAAAATAGAACAAATCCAGAGCCCAGATCAGGGAAGACTAGAGGGCTGAGCAAACATCAGAAGTGAAAACCTCTCCCACTGCCACTGAATAATGAAACTAAAGAGAAAAGCAAGAGATCTGTCACAAATAAGGGAAAAAACAGCAAAAGACCACAGGTAATTTTGAGTGTAACAAAGAGAAAATGCCAGAAAATTCAGATCTGGAGCCCAGACAACAGAAGTCACTAATGATAGGCCCCAGAACACAGCAGGGATTAAAGAATGAATGGAGAGAATGAATAAGACTAAAGAAAGACAAGATGCAACATTAAAAGAACTTGTAACAGAGATTTTGGCAACAAAAAATTTCATCCAGGATATAAATAACAAGATGACAAGCATGGAAAGCAGAACTAATCTAACAGAAGAAAAAAATCTCAGAACTTAAAGACCAGAACAGGTAATTAACCCAATCTGTAAAAAACATAGAAAAAAGATTCAGAAAGAAAGAAAAAAAGCCTACAAGAGGTGTGTGATTATATCAAGAGGCTGAACCTATGCTTGACTGGTATTTCAGAAGAAGAAAATAAAATGGAGAACACCTTGGAGAAAGTATTCCAGGAGGTTATCCAATAAAACTTTCCTCATCTCAGCAGAAATGTGACCAGCCAAACACAAGAGATACAGAGAACCCATACAAGACAAAAGTGAGAAGAAAAATCCCTAGACATATAGTAATTTGCCTACACAAAATAGGTACAAAAGAAAAAATTCTAAAGACAGCAAGAAGGAAAAGTCAGACTACCTACCAGGGAAAACCAACAGGAATAGCAGCAGACTGACTGGCAGAAATGCTGCAAGAAAGAAGGGACTAGAATCCAATATTCAAAGTCTTCAAAGGTAAACAATTTCAACCAAGAATTTCCTACCCAGCCAAGCTCAGTTTCATTGGTGATGGGGAATTTAAATCCTTCCCAGACATCCAATCCCTAAGAGATTATTCCACTTCCAGACCAGCTCTACAGGAGACACTTAAAAAGTATTAAGCACAGATGAAAGAACAAAAAGAATGACCAAGAGCACAAAATCAAAATAAAATACATTGCAACAACAAACTTGAAAACATACATGCATCAACCTCAATGTGAAAAGAAAACAAGTAAACAAGCAAAGAAAAAACTTTACCAGTACCTCATGAGAGGGATAAACAATCACATTTGAATCATTAGCCTGAATGTGAATGAAGTAAATGCACCACTGAAAAGACACAGAATGGCAAAGTGTATAACAAACCATGACCCAATTACTTGCTACATCCAGGAAACTCGTCTCACCACAAGGAACACACACAGACTCAAAGTTAAAGGACAAAAATGAGTTTCCAGGCAAATGGATCACAAAAGAAGGCAGGAGTCATGAACTTAATGTCAGACAAAACAACCTTTTAGCTATAAAAAATTTTTAAAGATACAAAAGGACACTACATAATGATAAACAAGAAATATTCATCCTAAACATATATGCACCCAACCAAACACAGGAGAACCAGTATTTATAAAGCAACTACTAAGTAGGCTAAAGAATAATGACTCTAACACTGTTATAGCAGGGGACTTGAATACCCCAATAACATACCTGGATAGATCATTGCAGCAAAAAATAAACAAAGGTATCTGGAACCTAAACTTGTCACTTGACCAAATAGAATTAATAGATACCTACAGAATATTCCACCCAACAACCACAGAATATAAATTTTACTCATCACCACATGGAGCATACTCCAAGATTGATCACATCCTCGGCCATAAGTCAAGCATAAACAAATTCCATAATGTTGAAATATTGCCATGCACCTTCTCAGACCACAGTTGGATATGAATAAATATCAACCCCAACAAAATTTCCCAAAGTTCACAAAGACATGAACACTAAACAACATGATACTGAACAACTGCTGGGTAAACTCTGAAATCAAAACAGAAATTAAAAGATTCCTGGAAACAAACGAAAATGAGGAAGCATCTTAGCAAAACCTATGAGATGCCATGAAATCAGTTCTAAGAGGGGAACTTATATAACTACGAACACACATCAAGAAAATGGAGAGATCAAAAGAAAGATATCTATTTTTATTCGACTGTGATCTGAGAAGGTGCATAGCAATATTTCAACCTTATGGAATTTGTTTATGCTTTATTTATGACTGAGGATGTGATCAATCTTGGAGTATGTTCCATGTGGTGATGAGTAGAATGTCTATTCTGTAATTTTGGGGTGGAATATTCTGTAGGTATCCATTAAGTTGACAAGCTGACAGACTATCAAGTCACCTAGGGGAGTTGGAAAGAGAAAACCATCAGAATCCTAACTTTAGCCAAAGAATCCAGTCACCAAAATAAGGTGAGAAATAAGGTACATGGAAGCAAAAAATACCATAGAAAACATCAACAAAAAAACCTGCTTCTTTGAAAGAAGTAATAAGACTGATGAACTCCTAGCCAGAATGACCAAGAAAAAGAAAAGAAAAGTCCAAATAAACACAATCAGAAATACAAAAAGTCAAATCACAACTGACCTCGAAGTAATACAAAAGATTGTCACAGATTACCATGCACACCTGTATAAAAACAAACTAGATAATCTAAATGAAATGGAGGACTTTTTGAAATCACACAACCTCCCCAGGTTGAAACAAGAAGACATTGAGACACTAAATAGACCAATAATAACCCAAGAGATTGGCTGTCCTAAGAAAACTACCTACAAAGAAAAGTCCTGGAACAGATAGCTTTCCAGCATAATTCTGCAAAATGTACAAGTAGGAGCTGATACCAGTCCACTAAAAGTATTTCAGGCAATTGAGGAAGAGGGGATTCTCCCCAAATCATTTTATGAAGCTAACATCCACTGGATACCCAAACCAGGTAAAGATCCAACAAAGAAAGAGAACTACAGGCCAATATCCCTTATAAACATACACGCAAAAATCCTCAACAAGATTTCAGCAAATCGGATCCAACAACACATCTCAAAAATCATCCTCCATGACCAAGTTGGCTTCATCCCAGGATGTAGGGCTGATTCAACATCCACAAGATGATAAATGTAATTAAATACATAGATGTAAAAACAAGAACCAGATGATTATATCATTAGATGCAGAAAAACCTTTGGTAAAAGTCAGTATTCCTTCTTGATAACAAAACCCTCAAACACCTAGGTATAGAAGGAATACACCTCAAAATAGTAAGTGCCATCTAGGATAAAACCAACGCTAGCATATTGCTAAAGGGACAGAAACTTGAAACATTTCCCATGAAAACTGGAACAAGACAAGGCTGCCCACTCTCACCCCTCTTGTTCAACATTGTGTTGGAAGTCCTAGCTAGAGCAATTAGACAAGATAAGGAATCAGGAGAATCCAAATAGGAAAAGAGGATGTCAAGTTATCCCTCTTTGCTGATGATACGATCCTATACCTCAAAAATCCAAAAGAATCTGTCAAAAACCCACTTGCACTGAGAAAGGACTTTGGGAAGTCTCAGGGTACAAAATAATATGCAAAAGACAGTTGCATTCTTATACACCAAAAACAGCAGGCAGAGAATTCAAATAGAAAGTGCAATCCTGTTCACAATAGCCACACAAAAACAAACAAACAAACAAACAAAAAGAAATGCCTTGGCATCTTTCTAACCAGAGAGGTGAAAGACCTTTATCATGAGAACTACCAAACATTGTTCAAAGAAATTCAAGAAGACATAAACAATTGGGAAAATATTCCATGCTCAGGGATAGGAAGAATCAACATTGTTAAGATAACCATCCTACCAATAGCAATCTACAGATTCAATATAATACCCATTTAATTACCAACATCATTCTACAATACAGAAATTCATATGAAAACACGAATGACCATGACTAGCCAAAGCAATCCTTAGCAAAAGAAAAAAAGAAGGAGGTATCACACTTACAGACTTCAAACTTTACTATAAGGCTACAATAATCAAAAGAGCCTGGTATTGGTACAAGAACAGGTATACAGACCAATTGAACAGGATAAAGATTCCGGAAGCCAAGCCTCAATTTCTCAATCAACTCACTTTTGACAAAGCCTCCAACAACATGCACTGGGGAGAGGAGAACCTATTCAGCAAATGATGCTGGGAAAACTGGCTGATCACATGAAGAAGATTGAAACAGAAACCTTACCTATCACCACACACAAAAATCAACTCTAAATCAATCAAATACTTAAACATAAAACCTCAAACTATAAGAGTCTTAGAAAATGCAGTAGACACCCTTATGGAAATTGGAACTGGCAACCAATTTCTGATCAAAACCCTAAGTGCCCATACCATAAGAGACTAGATGGACAAGGAGAACCTCATCAAACTGACACATTTCTGCAAAGCAAAATAAGCCATCAAGAGAGTGGGGAGACAACTCACAGAATGGGAAAAATATTTGACAACTGCATATCTGACAAAGGTCTAATATCTAGGATCTGCAAGGGACTCAAATGCACCAAAAGGAAAAAATCAAACAGCCCTATTAAAAAGTGGGCAAAATACATGAATAGACATTTCTCAAATGAAGATATATGGACAGCCAACAGAGACATGAAAAAGTGCTCAACCTCAGTCATCATCAGACAAATGTAAATCAAAACTGAAATGGGCTAAATCAGTTAATAACACCAAATTGCTAGCAAAATAATAGTATCAACCAGCTTACTCCATTTTGTTTAAAGCTTCTATCTTAGTTGCCTTCCTGACCTAAGAATCACTTCTCTGTGCCTACCTGTGATTACAGTAATGTTCCCATGACCATAGACCCCCTGATACCCAAACCGGGTAAAGAGCCAACAAAAAAAGAGAACTACAGGTTAAAATCCCTTACAAACATAGATAGAAAAATGCTCAACAAGATTTTAGCAAATCGGATCCAAAAACACATCTCAAAAACCATCCACCATGACCAAGTAGGCTTCATCCCCAGGATGCAGGGCTAGTTCAACATTCTCAAGACAATAAATGTAATAAATACATCAACAGATATCAAAACAAGAACCACATGATTATATCATTAGATGCAGAAAAGCTTTTGATGAAACCCAGCCACCCTTCTCCATAAAAATCCTCAAACACCTAGGTATAGAAGAAACATATTTCAAAACAGTGTCATTTACGATAAACCCACAGCTAACATATTGCTAAAGGGACAGAAACTGGAAACATTTACCCTGAAAACTGGAATAGATAAGGCTGCCCAGTCTCATCCCTCTTGTTCAACATTGTGTTTGAAGTCTTAGCTAGGGCAATTAGACAAGAGAAGGGGTATCCAAATAGGAAAACAAGAGGTCAAGTTATCCCACTTTGCTGATGATATAATCCTATACCTTGAAAATCCAAGAGAATCTGTCAAAAACCTGCTTGCACTGATACAGGACTTTGGCAAAGTCTTAGGGTAAAGCATAGATGTGCAAAACACAGTAGCATTTCTGTATACCAACAACAAGCAGGCAGAGAACCAAACAAAAAGCACAGTCCCATTCACAATACCAACAAAAATAAATAAATAAATACCTCGACATCTTCCTAACAACAGAAGTGAAAGACCTTTACAATGAGAACCACAAAACGCTGCACAAAGAAATCCAAGAAGACACAAACAAATGGAAAAATATTTCATACTTATGGATAGGTGGAATCAACATTGTTGAAACATCTATCCTATCAAAGGCAATCTACAGATTCAATGCAATACCCATTATGCTACCAACATCATTCTTCTCAGACCTGGAAATGACAATACAGAAATTCATATGAAACATAAATGACAATGAATTGCCAAAATAACCCTTAGCAAAAGAAGCAAAGCAGGAGGTATCACACTTCCAGACTTCAAACTTTACTATAAGGCTGCAGTAATCAAAACAGCTGGGTATTGGTACAAGGATAGACATATAGAACAATGGAACAGGATAGAGATTCCAGAAGCAAAGCCTCAATTTCTTAACCAACTCATCTTTGAAAAAGCTTCCAACAACAACCACTGGGGAGAGGAGAACCTATTCAGTAAATGGTGTTGGGAAAACTGGCTGATCACATGCAGAAGATTGAAACAGGACCCCTACCTATCACCGTACACAAAAATTAACTCTAAGTGGATCAAAGACCTAAACATAAATCCTTAAACTATAAGAATCTTAGAAGACATAGGAGACATCCTTATGGAAATTGGAACTGGCAACCAATTCCTATTGAGAAACCTAAATGCCCATACCTTAAGAAATCAGATAGACAAGTGAGACCTCATCAAATTAACGATCTTCTGCAAAGCAAAATAAACCATCAAGAGAGCAGGGAGACAGCCCACAGAATTGGAAAAAAAATATTTGCCAACTGTATATCTGGCAAAGGTCTAACATCTGGGATCTACAAGGAACTCAGATGCGCTGAAAGGAAAACAAAACAAAACAAAACAAAACAAAAACAAAAAAAACCCCAGCCCTATTAAAAAGTGGGCAAAAGTCATGAATAGACACTTCTCAAAAGAAGATATATGGGCAGCCAACAGACATATGAAAAAGTGCTCAGCCTCAGTCATCATCAGAGAAATGCAAATCAAAACTACATTGACATATCACCTAACCCCAGTAAGAATGGCCATCATTAATAAAACAAACAACCACAGATGCTGGTGAGTATGCAGAGAAAACGGAACATTTCTACACTGTTGGTGGCAATGCAAACTAGTGCAGCCTCTTTGGAAGACAGTGTGCCGATTTCCTAAAGAACTTGAAATTGACCTTTCATTGATCCAGCAATTCCCCTATTGGCAATATACCCAGAGGAATTCAAATCATTCTACAAAAAAAGATACCTGCACTCATATGTTTGTTACCGCTTTATTCACATTAGCAAAAACATGGAACCAACCATGTTGTCCATCGAAGCTGGACTGGATTTTAAAAAATGTGGTACATATACACAATGGAACATTATGCAGTCATAAGGACGGACAATCATATGGACTTTGCAGCAACTCGGATGGATTTAGAGTTGATCATACTCAGTGATCTATCACAGAAACAAAGAACAGAGTACCATATGTCTTCACTCATAATTGGACCTTGAACAATTACTATAATACTTTAAGAAAGGGATTGGCAGATGAGGGGAACTGCTAGGGGAGGGAAGAATACCTCATCAACAAGGGTACCTGCATAATAAACGTTTATACACCTAACTCTGAATTGTACCCCACATCTTTATAATTTAAAAAAACAGTAAATAGTAAAAAAAAATTAAATTAAATCAAAAAAATATATTGGTCAAAATACCAGATGATGAATAATACAATAAATATTCTTACTTTTTACACAATATCTCACTTTGTTGCACCTATCTTAAGAAGTGGTGGAATATGCCCCTTCTCTCCTCTCTCTATCTTTCTCGACTTCCAGCCTCAAAATAAAGTCTCCGGCAGATGGCAGTTCTCTGAAAAATGCCCTGAAAATGCCTCATGAAATCCTGGGGCAATCAAAGACACAAGACAACATCAGAGTTACTTATCAGTATATAACTTTGCTTTTCTCCAGTCTGAAGTAAAACAAAGGAATTACATTTTCTCATTTACAGAACCTTTACTTCAGAGTATGAAATTACTGGATCACATGAAATATGAAGTTTTATGATAGTGCTATATTTCTGTTTTTTGTCTTCTAATGACATTTCTAGGGTGTTTGTATTTGTTTATATCATCTCCTATTCTAATTCTCATATTTCCACATTTCACCAACACATTGGAGATAGAATACAAGGGTTTAATCATTTGAGGAGAAGGATAGGATAGGCTTGTATTGTGTGGGTATGCTGTAAAGCCTAAACTTTCCCATACTGTTTCCACATCTTTGAGCTTCACATGACTCCAAATGCCTAACAATGAATTCTCCTGCTTTCGTCAGATATTCCCTCACCAAGGAGAAAAACTCCCCATCCAGATAATTCCCCTATTAGTCAAGCCAGCTGAACCTCCCCATGGTCTTCAACTTAATGGGCTTCATTTCATTGTTAGCCTGCAACATTTTCCAAACAAGCCAATCACATACTTTCTCATAACAGAAAGCTAAAACAGAAGGTACCTCAGCCTCTTGTTACTATAGCGTTTGCCTCCTATAGCTCTTGCTGGTTCACTCCACTTCCAAATGCAACCCCTATGGTCCTGCATGATGTGCAGTGCCTTCCTCCTTCAGGCCCTGTGTTTATGTGACTAAGAAAATTCTGTCCATCTCATCTGCCCAGTGTTGGGTGTCACAGATTTGACCATCTTACACTATTTAAGGTGAGGATACCTCCCTCTCTCATCAGCAAGGTAAGTAGGAAGCAATCAGAAAAGAGGGACAGATGAGATAGTTGGCTCAATCATAACATCAGTATAACTCAACTTGCTAATATAATTCCTTCCTTCCTACTGAAAAGGAAGAACAGCTTATGAGATACCAAGTAAGGACTTCACTTCTATATAAACAAAGAAAATTGAGATCTTACCAAGTTCTTTCTTGGGTGATTCTAAAAAGAAAATAATAATTAAAAAAAAGATTTTATAGAAAAAGTCTTAGTTTATTTTCTGATTTTGTTACTAAGTGCAAATCTTGAACGCCACTTCCATATAACTAGATCAAAAAATTTAATTGAGATTTATTGTGATCATTTTTTTCTAACTCCATGTTTATACAAGTGTGTTTTTCCCTTTTTATTGGTTTCTATTGTACTATTTTTTCTTAAAAGGGCCCTAGGCTCCATGAGTTGTTGAAATCTTGGGGTTTTAACTCAGCACAACTCATATTTTTATGCCTCAACAGATGCCACCCACATACACTGTCATGCTAAAACCCGTAAGTTCACAAACCCCATCATGTATGATTAATAAATTTACCTTTGGATTTACTTTCTTTTTTTTCTCCTTTGCCTTCCATCCTCTCCACTTTTCCCATTTTTCCTTCCAGTCCAAAAACACAACTGCACTTACTCAAATCGCAAGTATGGGGATAGTCACAGCAAATGCTGCCTTCCAAGGAGAGGTCCTAGGGAAGAAGTGCTCTCACACAGGGCCCTCAGAACCTCATCAAAAATATGTGCCAACAAGCCTATACAATTCCATGTCTCAAATATCTCCTTCTTACTCTTGTTCTGTGCCTAAAATTAGCAACACTGATCTTGGATAGAAATGGTTTCTGCCTCCTCTTGTCTACAGAAGGGGTTATAATGAAGCAGAAAACTTTGCTCTTTGAGCTTTTTATCACTATGAGGAATGACTCTATCTGGAGCAATGTATCATCATCTTGGGTCTTGTCGTCAGAGAGAGACAGTATCTTCTCTCCTCTTGTGTCTTTCTACTGTACCACAGGATGGGGAAACCATTCCTTGGCCTGTGCACGTCAGCTTTGTTTCTTCATCTTCTGGACCCACCATAAGGATCTGAGGACCAGAACTCAGACCTGGAAAGAAATGTTATTCATCTGAGACCTGGCTACTTTTGTCCAAAAATCTATAGTATCATACAGTAGCACCTGTATAGAGAAATGAAAAAGCACACAGTTTTTAGTTGGAGGAGATGAAAGAAATGCATACCTGAGGTTCAAATATTGCAGCAAACTTGAAGCTAATATTAAGACTTATACTGAGTTCTGTCACACATTTTTTCACTCAAAATAAAGGAGAAAATAGGAAAAAAGACACAGTAAAATTTGCCAATTTTGAATTCTTTCAGAAAATCATCTCTATATCTATATTTATATCATCTATATTTATTTATAACTATAGCTATCATTTGGTCTATTTATCGATGCTATTTATTGGAGTCTTAAGTAAAATGATCTTCCTGAGTTTATGATAAGAATTCTGGTAGTCTGCTCCTCAAGCAATCTAAATCCTTTTGTAATTTTTTTTCCCAGATTTTTTTTTTTCCTTCCCCTGAGTAGAGATTATCTAAAAAGTGAAATTAGCCAAGTAATGTTGGTCCATGAAACAGTCAAGTTTTTAATTTTTTTTTTTTTTTACTCTTACCCCTTTTTACCCCCTCGTCCCTTCAACTCATCACATACTGGATCTACCAGTGAATTTATGGAAGTAGCACTTATATCAAAACATAGCACTACCAGAATTCTAGAAGACTCAATATGTCTTTGAGAATAATGACCATCCTCACTTCTTTGTAGGTAGTTTTCGTATACAGAGTCAATTTCCTGGGTTATTATGGGCCTCTTTAGTGTCTCAATGTCTTCTTGTTTTAAACTGGGGAGGTTGTGTGATGTCAGAGAGTCTTCCATTTTACCTAGGTTTTCAAGTTTGTTTCCATATAGGAGTAATCTCTGATAATCTATTGTATTTTGTCGGGGTTAGTTGTGATTTGATCTCCTGTATTTCTGATTGTGTTTATTTGGGCTTTTTCTCTCTTTTTCTTGGTCATTTTGGCTAGGGGCCTATCAATCTTGTTAATTCTTTCAAAGAACCAACTTTTTGTTTTGTTGATGTTTTCTATGATATTTTTATCCTCTATGTCCTGTATTTGGGCTCTTATTTTTGTGATTTGGATTCTTCTGCTAAAGTTGGGGTTTTGGTGGTCTTCTCTTTCTAGCTCCTTTAGGTGATTTGTTAGGCTCTCCACTTGTGATCTTTCCATTTTCTTGATGTGTGCTTATAGAGATATTATTAATTCCCCTCTTAAAACTGATTTCATGGCAACCCAAGGTTTTGGTAAGATGTTTCTTCATTTTCATTTGTTTCCAGGAATCTTTCAATTTCTTCTTTGATTTCAGTGCTGACCCAGCTGTTGTTCAACATTATGCTGTTTAGTGTCCATGTCTCTGTGGGCTTTGGGAAAATGTTGTTGGTTTCAATGTTTATTTTTATTCCACTGTGGTCTGAAAGTGTGCATGGCAAGATTTCAACCTTGTGGAATTTGTTTATGCTTGATTTATGGCCAAGAATGTGGTCAATCTTGGAGTATGTTCCATGTGGTGATGAGTAGAATGTATACTCTGTGGTTGCTGGGTGGAATAATCTGTAGGTATCTACTAAATCCATTTGGTCAAGCGTCAAGTTTAGATTCTGGATCTCCTTGTTGATTTTTTGCCTCATTGATCTCTCTAGAGCTGTCTGTGGGGTATTTAAGTCCCCTGCTATAATAGTGTTAGAGTCAATATCTTTTTTCAGTTTATTAAGTAGCTGTTTTATAAATGCTGGTGCTCCTGTGTTGGGTGCATATAAGTTTAAGATGGATATTTCTTGTTGATTGATTGAAACTTTTATCATTATGTAGTGGTCTTTTGTATCTTTTAAAATTTTTGATAGCTTAAAGGATATTTTGTCTGATATTAAGATTGCAACTCCTGCCTTCTTTTGTGAGCCACTGGCCTAGAAACTCATTTTCCAACCTTTAACTTTGAGTCTGTGTGCATCCCTTGTAGTGAGATGAGTCTCCTGAATGCAGCAAATAATGGGGTCATAGTTTCTTATCCAGTCTACCAATCTGTGTCTTTTCAGTGGTGCATTTAGTCCATTCACATTCAGGCTAATTATTGAAATTTGGTGGTTTTTCCCTGTCATGAGGTTCTTAAAGAGTTATTATTCTTCCTGTTTATTTGTTATCTTTCCTTTGGTTTTGGTTGATTCATGTGTGTTTTCCATCTTTTCCCTGTGCTCTTATGAAGAACTTTGTCATTCTTTTCTCCTTTTCTTCTCTGTTTAATACTTTCTTAAGTATTTCTTGTAGAGGTGGTCTGGAGGCTGCATAGGTTCTTAGGGATTGGATGTCTGGGAAAGATTTTAATTCTCCCTCACTGATGAAGCTTAGCTTGGCTGGGTAGGTTAT
>CAUYQG010114886.1:0-40152 GCA_963574415.1 Tarsius wallacei | reverse complement strand
GATCCCCCTACTGGGAATATACCCTGAAGAACTCAAATCACTCTATAAAAAAGATACTTGCACACGTATGTTTATCACAGCATTGTTCACAATAGCAAGAACCTGAAAGCAACCATGCTGTCCATCAAAAGAGGACTGGATTAAAAAAACATGGCACATATACACGATGGTATACTACACAGTCATAAAAAAGAACAAAATCATGAATTTCGCAGCAACCTGGATGGAACTAGAGTCTATAATACTGAGTGACCTCTCACAGAAACAGCGATCTTAGTATCACATGTTCTCACTCATATAGTGGACCTTGAACGTCCATCATAATACTATAAGAAAAGGACTGACAGTGGTGGGAAACTATGGGAGGGAAAGAGGTAGGGAGATGGGATTAATGGTAGTAAATACCTGTCTGGGGATGGGGAGACACCTCTTATCAACAAGGGTGCCTGAAAGAAGCACATTTGTATACCTAACCCTTAACTGTACCCCACAATATCATAATAAAAAATATTGAATATATATATATATAAAAGAAAATAGAATAAATTCAGAGCTCTGATTAGAAAAGACTAGAGGGCCAAGCAAACATCAGAAGTCAAAGTCCCTCACACTTCCACTGAATTACAGAACTAAAGAGAAAGCAAAGAGATCTGTCACAAATTAGGAAAAAATCAATGGAAGACCACAGGTAATTCCCAGTATACCAAAGAGACAATGCCTGAAAAATCAGACCTCAGAGGTCAAACAATGGAAGTCACCAATGACTGACCCCAGAATATATCAGGGATTACGGAATGGATGGAAAGAGTGAATAAGATACAAGAAAGACATAAAAGAACTTGAAACAGAGATTTTGGCCATCAAAACTTCATCCAGAAAATAAATAACAAGATGATTAGCATGGAAAGAAGAATTAATCAAAAAGAATATAGAATTTCAGATCTTGAAGACCAAAAATTGGAATTAATCTGATCTGAAAAAAACATAGAAAAAATACTCAGAAAGAAAGAACAAAGCCTCTAAGAGATGTGCGATTACATCAAGAGGCTGAACTTACACCTGATTGGTATCCCAAAAGAAGAAAGGAAAATGGAGAACACCTTGGAGCAAGTATTCCAAGAGGTTATCCAAGAAAACTTTCCTTATCTCACCAGAGGTGTGACTATGTAAACACAAGAGATACAGAGAACCCCAGCAAGACATCAAATGAAAAGACCAACCCCTAGACACATAGTAATTCACCTACACAAAGTAAGTACAAAAGAAATAATCCTAAAGGCAGCAAGACAGAAAGGCCAAACTACCTACTGGGGGAGCCTATTCAGAATAGCTGCAGACCTATCATCAGAAACACTACAAGTGGGCAACCCCCTTGGGTCCCCTCCCACTGTGGGTGCTTTTCTGTCCTCTCAAATCCTGCATTCAAAAAAGAAAGAAAGAAAGAAAGAAACACTGCAAGCAAAAAGAGACTGGAGTCCAATTTTCAAAGCCCCCAAAGATAAACAATTTTAACCAAGAATTTCCTACCCAGCCAAACTCAGTTTCATCAGCAATGGAGAATTAAAATCCTTCCAAGACATCCAATCCCTAAGAGATTATGCAGCTTCCAGACCATGTCTACAGGAGACACTTAAAAAGGTATTAAG
This sequence comes from Tarsius wallacei, assembly GCA_963574415.1. Classification (NCBI taxonomy): domain Eukaryota; kingdom Metazoa; phylum Chordata; class Mammalia; order Primates; family Tarsiidae; genus Tarsius; species Tarsius wallacei. Next base: position 38,506 of record CAUYQG010114886.1, on the reverse strand, counting down.
CACAGAAGGAAGAAAAAAAAGAATGATCACACTCTTCCCAAGGGAACAGGAGAACACAGAATCAAAAAAGAGTGCATCACGACTGCAAACATGAAAACACACACATACATCACCCCAAAAGTTTAAAGAAAACAAAGAAAAAACTTTATTAGAACATCATGCAGGAATAAACACATTTCAATAATCAGTCTGAATGTGAAAGGATTAAATGCACCATTGAAAAGACATAGAAGGATAAACTGGACTTTTGGAAATGACCCAATAATTTGCTGGATCCAGAAAGCTCATTGCACTACAAGGGATACACACAGACTCAAAGTTACAGGAAGGAAAATGAATTTCTGTGCAAAAGGATCACAAAAGAAGATAGGAGTTACAATCTTAATATCAGACAAGACAACCTTCAAGCTATCAAAAATTTAAAAAGATATGGAAGGACACTACAAAATGATAAAAAGTTCAATCCATCAACAAGGAATATCCATCCTAAACATATATGCAACCAATACAGGAGCACCAGCATTTATAAAGCAATTACTAAGTAAAGTAAAAAAAGATATTGACTATATCACTATTATAGCTGGGGACTTAAATACCACATTAACAAGCTGAGATAGATCATGAGGCAAAAAATCAACAAAGAGATACAGAACCTCAACTTGATGCTTGACCAAAATGGCTTAATAGATACTTACAGAACAATCCATCCAACAACCACAGAATATACATTCTACTTACCACTTCATGGAACGTACTCTAAGATTGATCACATCCTTGGCCATAAATCAAGCCTGAAGAAATTTCACATGATCAAAATACTGCCATTCATCTTCTCAGATCACAGTGGAATAAAAATAAATATCAACACCAACAAAATTGCCCCCAAACTCACAAATACATGGACTCTAAACACTAAACAGCATGATGCCGAATGACTCCTGGGTCAACACAGAAATCAAAACAGAAATTAAAAGATTCCTGGAAAAAAATAAAAATGAAGAAACATCTTACCAAAATCTCTGTGATACTATGAAAAAAGTTCGGAGAGGGGAATTTATATATCTACAAAAACATATAAAGAAAATAATACTATCATACGTTAACAACCTAACCTAAGGGAACTGGAAAAGCAAGACCACCAAAACCCTAGCTTTAGCAGAAGAATCCAGATCACCAAAGCAAAAGCCCAAATACAGGACATAGAAGACACAAATATCATAGAACAAATCAACAAAACAAAAAGCTGGTTCTTTGAAAGGATAAATATGATTGATGGATCCCTAGCCAGAATGACAAAATAAAAGAGAGAAAAAGTCAAAATAAACACAATCAGAAATGAAAAGTTCAAATCACAACTGGTCTCAAAGAAATACATATGATTTTCAGAGATTACTACGCACACCTGTATGCAAACAAACTCAATAACCTAAGTGAAATAGAGGACTTTCTGATATCACACAACCTCCCAAGGTTGAAACAAGAAGACATTAAATAGATCAATAACAACCCAGGAAATTGACTTTATCATATGAAAATTACCTACAAAAAAAGCCCTGGACCAAATGGCTTTCCAGTGGAATTCTACAAAATATACAAAGAGGAGGTGATACCAATCTTATTGAATATATTCTGGGCATACCTCATCAACAAGGGTACCTGCATGATGAACACTTATATACCTAACCCTGAATTGTATCCCACATCTCTAAAATAATAGAGAAAGATGAAACTCTTCCCAAATCATTTTATGACGCTAACATCACACTGATACCCAAACCAGGTAAAGATCCAACAAGAAAAGAGAACTACAGGCCAATATCCCTGATGAACATAGATGTGAACATTCTCAACAAGATTCTAGCAAATTGGATCCAACAACACATCTCAAAAAATCATCCACCATGACCAAGTAGGCTTCATCCCTGGAATGCATGACTGGTTCAATATCTGCAAAACCATAAATTAATTAAATACATCAACAGATGTAAAAACAAGAACCACATGATTATATTATTAGATACAGAATAAGTTTTCAATAATCCAGCACCCTTTCTTGATAAAAATCCTCGAACAGCTAAGCATAGAAGGAACATACCTCAAAACAGCAAGCACCATCTACAATAAACCCACAGCCAACATATTACTAAATGGACAGAAACTGGAAGCATTTTTCCTAAAACTAGAACACAAGGCTGTCCACTTTTACCCCTCCTGTTGACATAGTGTTGGAAGTTCTAGCTAGAGCAATTAGACAAAATAAGGAAATCAGGGGTATCCAAATAGGAAAAGAAGTTGTTATCGCTCTTTGCTGACGATATGATCCTATACCTCGAAAATCCAAGCAAATCTGTCAAAAACCTCCTTGCACTTATGGACTTTGGCAAAGTCTCAGAGTACAAAACAAATGTGCAAAAGACAGTTGCATTCTTATACACCAACACCAAGCAGTCAGAGAACCAAATAAAAAGCACAATCCCATTCACAATAGCCACACACAAAAATGAAATACTGGAGGGGAGGGAGCATGGGACTGTCAATAATGGGAAACTGCTGGGAGTGGGGCACACCTCATTAACAAGGGTACCTGCATAATGAACATTTGTATACCTAACCCTGAATTGTTAAAATATAAAAGTTTTACAAAACGAAATAGCATCTTCTTTACTAGAGAAGTGAAATACCTATACAATGAAAACTACTAACCCCTTCTCAAAGGAATCCAAGAAGACACAAACAAATGGAAAAATATTCTATGCTCATGAAGAGGAAGAATCAACATTGTTAAGATGTCCATCCTACCAAAGGCAATCTAGAGATTCAATGCAATACCCATTATATTACCTATATCATTCTTCTCAGAAGTGGAAACGAAAATACAGAAATTCATATGGAAACACAAATGACCATGAATAGCCAAAACAATCTTCAAAGAAACAAAGCAGGATGCATCACACTTGCAGTCTTTAAACTTTACTACAAGGCTACAATAATCAAAACAACTTGCTGCTGATACAAGAACAGGCATATAGACCAATGGAACAGGATAGAGATTCCAGAAGCAAATCCTCAATTTCTCAACCAACTCATCTTCAATAAAGCCTCCACCAACAACCACTGAGGAGAGGAGAACCTATTCAATAAATAGTGCTGGGAAAACTGGCTGATCACATACAGAATATTGAAACAGGATTCCTACCTGTCACCATACACAAAAATCAACTCTAAATGCATCAAAAAACTAAATGCAAAACTTCATACATTAAGAATCTTAGAAAACAAAGGAGACACTTTTATAGAAGTTGGAGTAAACAATCAATCCTGATCAAAACCCCAAATGTCCATGCCATAAGAGATAAGATAGACAAGTGGGACCTCATTAAACTGAAAGCTTCTGCAAAGCAAAATAAACCATCAAGAGAGTGGGGAGACAGCCCACAGAATGGGAAAAAATATTTGCCAACTGCATATCTGACAAAGGCCTAACATCCAGGATCTACAAGAAACTCAAGTGTGCTGAAAGGAAAAATAGCCCAATAAGAAGTGGGCAAAAGACGTGAATAGACACTTCTCAAAAGAAGACATATGAGCAGCCAACAGACACATTCAAAAGTGCTCAGCCTCACTAATCAGAGATATGCAAATGAGAACCACATTGAGATATCACCTAACACCAGTGCAAATAGCTATCATTAATAAAATAAAAAACAACAGATGCTGGTGAGGATGTGGCAAATAGGTTATGGGAATGCAAACTAGTTCAACCTCTATGGAAAACAGTGTGGTGATTTCTAAAAGAACTAGAAACTGACTTTCCATATGACCCAGCAATCCCCCTACTGGGAATATACCCAGAGGAACTCAAATCATTCTATAAAAATGATAAATGCAAAAATGATACCAGCACATGCATGTTTATTGCAGCACTATTCACAATAGAAAAAACATGGAACAAACCATGCTGCCCATTGAAACTGGACTGGATAAAAAGAATGTGGTACATACACACCATGGTATATTACACAGCCATAAAGAAGGGCAAACATATGGACTTCTCAGCAACTTGAATGAATTTAGAGTCTATAATACTCAGTACTCTATCACAGAAACAAATAACTGAGTATCACATGTTATCACTCACAGGTGAACCCTAAACATTTACTATGATACTGTAAGGAATGGATTGGCAGTAGTGGGACACTGCCAGGGGCTATGGAGTAACATCAGTAACTGTACCTGATCTCAAGTCAGGAAAAGTGGGGGCCAAAGGGAGGCCCCAACTTTACCTGTATAATGACCACTTGTATACCTAATCCTGAATTGTACCCCATATCTTTAAAATAAAAATATAATTAAAGAAATTTAAAAAAATTTACTGATTCTGTCCTCAGAAGAGGAGGTAAAGTGCTTGAGTAATGTTTATGCTTCTCTAGACATCCAGTAACTCAAATGGTACTGCATAAAATACTGATACTAACATTCTGATATAAAGTCAATATATCTTACATAATAAGGAAATAAGAAAGTAAAGAAAACAAAGATCACATGCACACATACACACATAACAAAATAATGAGAAAATACGCCAATTGTGGTTCTTTCTGTACCTGGTCACATAATCAATCTAGTATTTACAACTATCTTCTACTACCCTTTCTGTATTTCTGTTACCTTCAGCAAGAAACTCAGCTGGTCTTGGTGGTTTTCCTGCAAGGTGACCTGAACATTCACTCATAGACGATTTGGGCTATTTGTGGTCCTACCTGACTTGGTTTGTTGTAGTTTTCCATTGACCTTAAACATAAGGCATGATAATTCTAAGATATGCTCTATGAGAATTACACCAGGCATATCCACACTGGGAAATATTCATTACATTTCTCCTTGATGGTTCACATTAAACAACTCGGTCAATACCATAACTCTCTCTTCCTGGTTTATTAACTCAGAATCAGCCAAAATGGCCAGTGGTAGACTTAATGTCCAATTTAGGGAAGTATTTTTGTGTGTCCTAGTGGTCATCGACTAAAGCATTAATAAATTCAAGTCATCTTCATGGTGTTTTGCTAGCTGTGGAGCAATAGTACCCACCTGTATTAATAACCTTTATGAAGAGCATTGTATCAGTGAGTCTTCAAAATTATCCTCATTGTATAAGTGAGAAAATGCAGGCTTTGGGATGTCTAGTGGCTGCTCAACAGCACATGCAGCACTGAAAACCCTTACGGAGATGGCTGCATGAAATTCTCTCTAAGCTCGCTGAGACTCTGCTTTTGAAACGGGATGGAAGAACCTGGAAAAGCCTCGTTTTCTTTCCTATTTTAGAGACAGGACACAGGGCAAGACACTTGAGAAGAAACCTTTAGACTCAAAGCAACATAATTGTTTTTGTATTCTTTAACATTAAAAGGTGTCTTGAAACTGCTACAGCAATTCTAGACTGGCCTGGGGGCAAATGCTGGGAGACTCCAGGGTAGGAGAAAGCCCATCACAGACCCAAGGAGCTGAGCAGATGACTCAGGTTGGAGAAAACACAAATAGGTGTTAAACAATCGAGAGGTGACTTACAAGTTTTAGTTGGGAAACAGGAAAGGAAAATAATTTTATTTGCCACTTAAACAGCAAATTGGCAAAATTTAAAAATGGCAACATCCAAGAGTGGTTGCATTCATAGACATAGCCATATTCAGAGACTGCTGGTCGCCTGGAGGGTAAAATGCCAAAATGAAAAGATTTAATGAAACAATCTTAGCCAAAAGTCTGCCATTTTAACATTGCTTAGCTTTGTCATGTTTTTCTAGCAGTTCACCTTTATTTACCCTGTAGTCACTAACGAAGGACAGAGTCATTTTCGCAGATAGTTATTGATAATTTACAACCTCTTTCCCCAAACCTACTTTATACTGTTTAATTTTTCTTTCTTTTTTAAGTTGGAGTCTCAGTGGCATGCTCACGGCCACCCCGGCATCAACCTTCTGGGCTCAGGCGACCCTTACACCTCAGCCTTCCAAGTAGCCAAAACTACAGGCATGCACTACCATGCCCAGCTAATTTTTGATTTACTGTAGAGACGAGGTCTCGCCAAGTTGCCCGGGGTTGGTCCCGAACCCGTGGGTTCAGGCAATCCTCTCGCTTCGGCCTCCCAAAGTGCTGGGATTACAGGCTGAGCCACGAGCCCGGCCTACTCTTCATTTTTCTACTCCAAGTTTGTATTTTACTCATAAAGAACCAGGATGACCTACATGACACTGATAGACCCCATCACCCTGGAAACAGTTATGTGCCAAACCCACACATCTCTCTACCCCTTTGTGATGACTTAGAACAGACTAGCACCCAATCACCTTAATGACCTACCCCCACATTAATGAAAAGGTTTAAAAAGCATTCAACCTCAGTGGCAGCCTCTGTAAGTTCTGTTTCCCTCCCCAATCTGGGGGACTTGGATCCCCCCTTTCTCTCTCTAATTTACTTTCCAAATAAACCATACTTCCCAATCTAATTTCTGTGCAATTATTTGCATCTTACCTGCACCACCAGCTCAGCACACAGGCCCACGAACTTAACAATCCTCCCAGACCTAAAAATGGCAGTATCCCAGCCATTGCTCTTTTGGAAAGTAGTCTGACTGTACCTAATAAGATTTCATATGTGATTATTTCACCCAGTAATATCTTATCTTTCTTATCTCTTGCAGAGGATTAGTACATGTTAAGCTCTGAATAATTTCCCCTCCACAAAATTCATATGTTGACGTTTTAACAAGCGATTCCTCAGAATGTAACTTTCTTTGGACATATAGTTTTTAAAGACCGTTAATGTTAAGTGACTTTACTGAGGTGGATCCTATTCCAATATGATTGAGTCGTTATAACAAGAGGTGATAAGAACCTAGAGGAGCTCAAGAGAAGACCTGTTAACACAGAGAAAATAGTCATCTACTAGCCAAGGAGAGAGGTCTCAGAGAAACCACCCAAGCCATCAGTCTGATGTTGAATTTCTGGCCTCCATGTTGTGAGAAATTAAATTTCCATTGTTAAATACCTTCAGTGTGTTGTGCTATGTTATGCCAGCCCCAAAACTTGTATAGCCTATTAGGACACACACAGGTTGTTCCCTACAGCACACCTGACATAGAAATATAATTGTATTAAATCAGGCATCACCAGCATTGGAAGGCTGAACCCCTATGGGAAATGACCTCCTTATGAAATATTTTGAAGACATGTGAGGACACAGTTCCTGCCCTGACAGACTACTAGGATGAATTCTCTGAAATGACACATTGAAGGCAAATATATTTGTTAGCTTAATCACCTTCCTTGTGAAAAACTATTTTGCGTATAAACATCTCTGGTAAGGGTATTGACTGAAGTATCAGAAAAGGCTTTGCAGGGCAGTGGAGAGGCCAGGTAGAGGAGACACCTGGGGTGTGTAGATGAAACTTCAGTTGCAACATGCAAAGATACTTACAGCTTAGTGGATAGAGAAACAACACAAATAAATTTTCTCTACTATTCCTCTAATAATGGAACAGGGACATTACATTTAATGAAGTTGCACTAGGGACTAATGCAGGTCAGATATTTTTTCTTTTTATTATTATTTTTCCCTTTCCTCTTCCCTTTTCTTTTTTCCTTTATTTTAATTTTTTCTTTTTTCCCCTTACCCTTCCCTTCTCCTTTCTCCCATCCCTTCCCCTCTTCTCTCTTTCCTTCCCTGAACAGAGTCCAGAAAACCCACCATATTAACGTCTGGGTCCTAGGACCACCCTGGTCTTCTCAGTTTTCTGTCTATGGAGGCGCCTTTGTGCCCACTTTCACTCCACTGGTCATGGTGGTCGGTATGGTACACATGCCTTTTGTCCAAGATAAGAGAGAAGTTAGACCCGTCAAATAGCTTTCCACTGATTTTCTGTGCGGAGTTCTTCAAACAGAAGCCCTGGCAGGTGGGTCAAGAAATGCCAGTGGCTTACCTGGCTCTCTTCACAGAAGAATACACCAAGTAGAAAATCTCCTCATATCAAGCATATAGAGGCATCTTTTAGACTTCTATTCAGGGAGAAATCCAGATGACTACTCAAACTCTTGGGATTCACATTTGAGTAGACAAACTTGGTTCTAAACACTCATCTTCCAATCCTGCCATTAATGACCTAGACATAAACTAGACAGACCTATCAGGCTTCAAGCACCTGAGAACCTGCTCCTGTCTAGGGATAACACAAAAATCTCTTGCTCTCTCCACACACTTAGTAAAGGGGTGAAGTGTAAAGCTGCTCAGATGAGTTCTGATGAGAGCTCTGGTCTGGATGGGCCTTCTTTGAACTGCCCTGTATTCCTTTCTGTGGCCCCTGCCAAATTCCCAGATGTATTGATGGTCAGGGCTGAGCCAATGTCTGTATCATTTTAAAAGGCTCCCATTTTTGCCTAAAGCAAGAGCCTCAGAAAGTCAGGATTCAGCAGAACATCTTGCCTTCTTGAGTTTCTCCCATTAACTGAGCTGGGTATGAGGCTGTCTCTAGAATGTGACCAGAGTTCCAAGTTCTGTTGGAGTCTGTCACCAAGGAAATGAGGTCACTTCTTCAATGCTTCATTGCCTGAGCCTTTTCCTTCCACATGACCTTTTCAGAGGCACTACTGGGCTATTCCCCATGTAACCTCCTTACCTGTTTGCAATTATGCAAACACAGCCCTGCTCAGTTCTTGTGAAGACCTGGTTGTAGCAAGACCCCGGGTTTGAGGACACAGAGCTAGGAAGAATCTTCTTTTTCTCACCATTTATGTGACTCTAGGCAAGTAATTGTGGGTTGTGAAGCTCCCCAATCTCCCAACAAGCACAATAGGGAATATGTCAGTATCTCCTAGGGTATTTGTCAGTTGTGTCGAAATAAAGCTTATAAAACTCATGGCTTGGTGTCATGTGTAGATAATGTCCACACTTATAGATGGAAGAATTGCAAGAAAAGATTGGAACACAACTCAAAAAACGGGCATGGAGTCCAGAAGTGTGATCTTGAAAAAGTCACCTTCTCTCTGGGCCTCATTTCCCATTCTGTACCATTAAGAGGTTGAGATTAAGTGACATTTAGACTTTGTCATCTTCTGACATTACACACACCCTTCCCTAACATCTAGAATCAGACCCATGTGCCTCATCTTGATCTATGTGGTTGGCAGACTACACAAAGACTCACACAGTAGTTAGGGGTTAGTGACTCACGTGTGACCAACAGAAGACAAGAAAAGTGATGGAAAATCACTCATGTGTTAGACAGTATAGGCTGCTATAACAAAGTATAATTAACTGGGTAAATTTAGGGTGTATCCTCACGTGGAGGAGAGAGGGAAAAAGCTTTCTTAGTTTCCATTTATAAGGCCAGTAATTAATTTATGGCTGCTTCAGCAAGAACACAGCAAGAATAATGGTATATTACCCCAATATTTAATTAAGAAAATACAATTATTTCATTTTTACTCTCTCATGTTCTCTCCTTCCCCCACAATCTTTCTTATTATTATCAACCCTGAGACTGCAAGCTCCAATGGTTTTAGAATCTCTCTATATAAACTATTGTGATAAATAAAGTGACCATGCTAACAGACTGGAAGAATCTTGGGTCTTTATTTCAAGCTGAGTGATACTAATCACTCTTCTGATTGAACCTAGAAAAAAATACAACCCCCTCCCCACCCGCCAAGGCACGCCTCAGTTGAGGCAACAGCTCCAGAATTGTGAAACCATGAGGCAGAGATGCTCAGCTAAGATGTGCTCAGATAATCAACTCACAGAAGAAATTGATACATAATATGTTTGGAGTTGTAGGTCACTACATTTGAGATAATGTTGTCAGAAAGCTATAGATAATGACAAAGTCTACTAGGCCCCAGCTTCTAAATTTGTCCTTCTTTCTACCTTCCTTTATGTCCTCCAGGTTTGCTGCAGACACACTGGCTGACGCTTCTCTTGCCAAACTATTTCTGCCTTCAAGTATCTGCAGCAATGACATCTTCGCTGCAATACAATGTATAGAGTTCTCCAGATACACAGAACCAATAGGATATAGATAGGTTTAAATATAGATGTCTAACAGATTTAATATGGTAACAGTTTTATGCAATTAGGAGGCCCCAAAGTCCCACAATATTCTGCCTACTTATTGGGAAACCAGGAAATCTGGTAAAGTAATGTAATCCAAGTCCAGAGGTCTGAGAACTGAAGAAGGAGATAGTGGATGTCAAAGGCCTGAGACCCAGAATTAGGGGGGATGCTGGTCTATGCCCAAAAGACCAAAGATCCCAGAATCATAAGCTTCCATATCCAAGAGCAGGAGAAGATTAATGTACCAGACAAAGAAAAAAGACAGAACTTGCCCTTCCTCTAACTTTTTGTTCTATTTAGAGCCTCAACAGGTGAAATGAGTCACTCTCATTGGTGCGGGTGAATCTACATTACTCAGTCTACTTATTCAAATAACTATACCTTTGAAAAACACCCTCAGGGAGACACCTGGAAATAATGTTTTACAACTTTCTGGGTCCTTTTTCAGATTAGTTAATAGCTAAAATTAACTGTCACATATCCACAAACATGTATCTTCCTAAACTATATTAATCTCTAAATAACAAGATCACAATTCTGCTTACCATCACAGAACTATTCTGCTTAAACTTAAAATTAACTGACTCCCTTCCCAGAAGAGGAGGTAAAGTGCTTGAGTAATGTTTACGCTTCTCCAGATATCTAGTAACTTAAAAGCTATTGCATAAAATACTAATATTAACATTCTGATATAAAGTCAATACATCTTACATTATAAGAAGAGAGTAAAGAAAACAAAATTCATACCCACACATAACAAAATAAGGAGAAAATACTCATGTCAACTGTGATTCTTTCTGTACCTGATCACATATCGAAGTCATATTTATAACTGTCTTCTACTACTCTTTCTTCTGTTACCTTCAGCAAGAAACTCAGCTGGTCTTGGTTGTTTTCCTGCAAGGTGAACTGAACATTCATTCGTAGACGTTTTGGGCTATTTGTGGTCCTATCTGACTTGGGTTGTTGTAGTTTTCCATTGATCTTAAGCTCGGGACATAATGATACATTGTGAAATATTAGTTGCATTTCTCCTTGGTGGTCTGGATTAAACAATTCAGTCAACACTGTAACTTATTTCCTGGTTTATTGACTCAGACATGAGAAGCCAGAAGTGGCCTGTGGTAGTCTTAGTGTCCAATTCAAGGAAGCATTTTTGTGTTCTAGTGGAATAATTTCTCCCTCTTGATCCAGGATTCTAGGCCAGCAGAACATAAAGCTGTGAGGAGAAAAGGCAACAATTTTGCTAATAAGTCATTAGGAGGTGATGGTTACTGGTGTCTCATTTATATTTCCTGTTTCCTGGACTTGTAAAATGCTGGCTGTAAGAGAAAGTGTGCCATATACAGGATGCTGATTCAGAGCACATACAGCTTTCTGGGGGACCAAGTCCCAGCCCTGCAAGTGTCACTCCCTACCTGTCTCTGTAACTAAGTCTTCGAGAGACCAGTCCACCTTTGTATAATCAGCTGCTTTATGATGATGAAAAACATAGTAAGACCATCAATTCCATGTTCATGGGCCTATTATAACACTTTCTTGGCTCTGAAGTGAGTTCCTTGATTAGAAGCAATGCTGCTTGGAATAACATAATTTTAAATAAGGCATGCAACTGGTTCATAGATGACACATTTTTGTTTGTTTGTTTCAAGTATTACATACAGGGAAGACCAATGCATAGCCAGTATAGGTTTCTTTACAAACAAGATGCTTCCCCTTCTGTGATGAAGGCGTCTAATTTAATAAACATCCACTGCTTGGATGTTTACCACAGCAGTGGTGCCAACTTAGTGTTAATTTCTGTTGCTGGAAGATTGGACATTGAGCTGTGTTTATAACTGGGTCAGACTTGGTGACTGGAAGTCCAAGCTGCTAAGCCCACAAATAACCTCATTTCTTTAATCATGGCCACTTTGCTCATGAATTCATTGTACAGTGACAGAGGGGGCAGAGAAATAGGCTGGCTGATATCAACAGAACAGGTCATCTTATATACTTTATTATTAAAATTGTCCTTGCTGAGACTACCATATGGTGAGCATAAACACAAGACCAATAAATGGATGTATAATTGCACATTTGGCAATTTCTCCTTACAGGCAAAATGGATAACCAGGTACACTAGAGGACTGCACTACACCACTGTTCTTCATGGGGCTGTAGTGCTGAATAGTCCACTTTTGTATAGTGCCTGCATATCCTGCAGAATCATCCAAACAAAGCTCGGTTCATCTATTTTTCTGGGGGGCCAACAAATCATAGGAAACTTTTCATGAGGCCATAAATTCAGGCTGGGAGAAAAGTAATAGAGTAGAGAAGACCAGAGGCATTTGGGTCACTTTAAAAAATGTAACTTACTTATGCCCTCAGGGAGTGCTTTAATGTAATTTTATAATTATTTTTATTAAACTTTAATGATGGGGTGCTATTGTGCACATCTGACTATATGACCTTGTTTATATGACACCTAGTTCATGATATACAGTTCAGGTTTCATGGTAACTTAGTGGCACATACTTAAGCATTCAGGTTCTACTAAGCTCCAGTAGTGGGCCAAGATTTATTTCTCAGAAGGAGAGTAGTTATTCACAGAAAATAGTAGGGCATGCTCCAAAATTCTAAGGTCTTGAAGTGTGATTCACCTATAGGGGCCTTACAATTGTCCCAAGTTTCAACTCTGTCTACCACTGATATTTCAAGCACCATTGGATCTACTGAATCATGTGGCCTATGTGGCAGAGCAGCTCACATAAAAATTTAAGTCATTGCAGAGTTTTTTCTTGTTTTGGCCTCCACTCAAAACTAGAAGTCTAGGGATCACTCAGAAAATATACCAGAGTAACATTTGAAAAGAATGACCAGAACAGAGTAACAGATGAGAAGAATGTAGGTTCTGAAATCTCAAGAACTCCAGAAGGCATTGTAACTTTTTGTAGTTGCAGAAGAAGACAGATGCAAAAACATATTTTTCACCTTAAAAGGGACGTCTCAACACTCTTCACACTCCTGTACTCTCTGAAAATCATTGAGGTAGAAGAAATATATAATTTTATTGAATTTTTTTCCCCCTGATATGTGAATGTCTTACAGATAAGTCTATAGTAGTCACTAGTTTTTGCAACTAGGTCTAACTAACATAATGCCATCAATGTAAGTGACCACTGTGTTGTCTTGTGGAAAAGAAAGGCAATCACAGTTCCTGTGAGCTGGGTGCCATGGCTCACGCTTGTAATCCCAGCACGTTGGGAGGTAGAGACAAGAGGACTGCCTGAGCCCATGGGTTCAAGACCAGCCTGGGTAACTTGGCAAGACCTCATCTCTGCAATGAATCAAAAAATTTAGCTGGACATGGTGATGAATACCTGTAGTTCCAGTTACTTGGAAGGCTGAGGTGGAAGAATTGCCTGCGGTGGCCGTGAACATGCCATTGCACCCTAGCATGGGCGACAGAGTGTGATTTCTACTAATAAATAAATAAATAAATAAAATAAAAATAAAAAATCCCTGTGAATTTAGTCATGGCACAGGCCTAGAGAGTTTATGTGTCCTGGGGTAAGATAGTGAGGTGTTTAGATGGTGTTACTAGCTGACAGCAAAGTGCTTCTGGTGAACCTTATGAACAGATATAGAACAGAAAGCACATGTCAGATTAACAGCTAAATTTCAGATAATAGGGAATGTGTTAGTTTACTCAAGTAATAAAACTACATCTGGCAAAGCAGCTGCAATTAGACTTACCACTTGGCTAAGCTTATTGTAATCCACCATCATTTCCAAGATCTATCAGTTATTTACACAGTATAAATAGGCATTTGAATATAGACATTGTGGGGATTATAACCCTTAAATCTTCCAAGTCATTGATCACAGCACTAACTCCAAGAATGTGGTATTTCTTTTGTTTTACTATGTTGCTATCTCAAAGAGGTTCTAGTGGCTTCCTGTTGGCCTTTTTAAAAATAATAATGGCCCTCAGTTCACAAGTCAGATAACCAAATAAGGAAGGAAGATAAAAAAGAAAAAAATGAATGAAGGAAGGAGCAAGGAAAGTAAGAAGGAAAGTAAGAAGCAAAGGAAGGAAGGAAGGAGAGAGAGAGAGAGAGAGAAAGAAAGAAAGAAAGAGAGACAAACAAATCTTTCTCACAAAACACTTTCAGATAATAAATATAAATGAACAATGCAGGATAAATTTTGCCACTGGAATATTGTAGTAATAATTTACATTTGGCAAGACCCATTGATGGATGTAAATATTCTAGGTACATCTTAAAGCAGAAACACCATATTTGCATAGACACAAATATCCCTTTCTAAATATTTATAGCACCCTTTGTCTTAAATTTGTTATTAGACCTGTGACTATCTCAAGCACAATTTGTAACACAGCATTGTGATATTTATAATGTGTAAATGTAAAATGTATGATCATAGCATAAATAATAGAAGGGGTAAATTAAACTGTTTTGCAGCAAAGATTTTTATATTGCCCCACTCTTTCCACAAAAGGTAGATTTTATAAGTCATAATTTCCTAACTTCCTTAAACACCTCTCTGGAGGTAAACATAACAAGTGGCACCATGAGCAGGACGTGCAGTCATTTCCCAGTACACTGTGGGTCTATCTTCTCTTCTTTTGACTTGCCAGCCTGCTCTGCTGCCTGATATCAGCATGTACTTTGGCCTGCTGCCTGCAGAGGAGTTAGTGCTTTGAGCTGTGCATCTGTGTTTCTTTTTTTCTTCCAAGATTTTGAATTATAACTCAGATTGCCACCTTAGAAAAAAAGCAAACATATACAAATCGTCTTAATTTTAAAACAATGAATTATTTAAATTTTAATCATAAAATACAGTAGAGAGATTATTATAAGCTTTAGTAATAAGAATGACAGCATCTTTGGAATTATCTTCAAGATTCATTATGGAGCCTTGAACTGTCATTACAGTTTTCTAAGGTTCACCTCAGACTCATCTCCATCTTGTCTTTTAGATGACTACTGTCCTAATTTCTTGGCTTTTTGGATACTTTTAATATACTTGCCATCTTATTTCTGTTATTTGTTTACTTATTTTTAGTTTCCTTGGAACTTTTAATAAATTAGTGTTAATGGAATTAAAGTGAAATGATTTATCAGTGTTTTTCTTGCCATCCACTTCTGTCATCCAGTCCAGAGGTTATGGTGTTTGGGATTTTTCAAGTTTTTTTTTTTTTAATTTGCTCTTGAAGAAAAATACTAACATTATTTTATGTTAGTCTCCAAGTGTAAATGCAAAATGAATTTTCTGGACATCATAGAAAAAATTACTAGAGTATATATTGTGGTAAAGTTCAATGTAAAGGAAATAACAATGGAGTGTATACTTCATTCATGCATAACTATTTGTTTGCTATGGTCAAGTACCATTTGGAATTCTCTAATTGACTAATTTTTGTCCTTTCAATAAATGTCAAATATCTAAATGTATTTTATTTGGCTATTTTAATATCAAAGAAGTGGATTATTTTTCATATATGGTATTTTATATTCTGTTAAGTACATTTTGTTTATTTTTCAAATTTAAATGATGTGTTCATGAATTTTTACTCTACACACTAATTTTGTTTTTATCACATGTATCGCAGTTTTATTTTACTGTTTTTAATTTTTTAAATTTTCCTAAATTTAATATCTTCCAATTTTTTAGTCTTCTTATGATTTTTCTCTTTTTACACAAAAGAATCTGCCTATTTTGTAAAAAACTAAAACAAAAACAAAAAACTGACTTCTGCAAGTTATCTAGTAGTATTTTTTTTACATCTGAGCCTACAATAAATTAATTAATATCCATAGAATGTTTTCAATTAAATGTCAATTAGCTTTGCACTATATTTTGCATTGTTCTCACGGTGTAACTACATGAGATGGACTCAGTTTTTCAATTAACATGTTGGGAAAGCATAAATGCAATACTGTGTGTGAAAAAACATCATTAGATACTCAGTGCTCACAAGGGTGATGACTTATGCATCATTGTGAAACAAAATAATAGACTTTGAGAAGGAAACCAGAAGTTCAGCACATACCATATTGTTTATGTAAACTATTTATCCACAGTGATCACTCAGGTTGTTGGTATACTTCTCAAAGACTAAAATCCCTGACACCAGCAAAGGTTGAACTTTTGAGTAGGCATTTCTAGGGACAAGTAGTCTCAGGGCTGCTAATATTAACTTGCTTGTGCATATCATACAGTTGGGCTTTGTTATGACAGACACTACAGATATAGTCTACAAAGGTAAATTACTGGTTGTCAAGCAGCCAATCTTGCTCCTGGAGCTATCAACAAGATGGGGTTTCTACTCTACTGTTGCCTTGCTGAATAGTTCAATTTTAACACCAGAACTTACATGTGGAAAAAATTAACTGTGAACAGAGTCATAGTTCTGATGACCAAGTAATAGAATAATTGTTTGGACACAACTGAATCAAATGAATATCTCATAAATTGATTATAGATTCCTAGTGCTTTCAATCTCACCCAGACATTTCTAAAAATATAGGATGTTTGAGTCCTAAAATGTGTCTGTGAAGGAGTGGACTTTAACTAAATCCTTCCCAGAAGCATCTCTACAGAGATGTGATAAAAAGAAATCTTCTGGAGCCTGGATTAAATAGTTGAAAATAAAAATATATTTTAATTTAGTAAATTAGAAAATAAGTATTTCATGGTATTTAACTCTTTTCCAGGATTTGGAATGTGGAAAGGAAATATTTTAGTGAATGAATCAGGCATGGTCATTATGTACAATGAAACTTGAATATTAGTCTGTTTTGTGATGCTATAACAAAATACCTAATTCTGGGTAATTTACAAAAAGTATTTTATTTTGATTCTTTAATCTAGTAACAAGAAAGTCCAAGATTACACCTGATGAGTGACTTATACTACCTGAACTCATGGCAGAAAAAAGAAGGAATATGGACGTCTGCGAAAAGTTCACACAGTGACAGAGGAAGAGGAACAGTAGGGAGTTAAATTTATATTTATAACTACCTGCTTTCTGGTAATGAATTCTTTCTTGCAGAATGAGAATGCATGCACTTTCAAGGGAGAGTGTTAATCTATTAATGTTGGTAGCCAGCCACGGAGGCCCACTGAGCTCTAGGGATCAGGGAGGGCCGTGGACCCCAAGACCACTAGGATGTGTTGGGGAGCTGTAGACGCCATTTCCTCCCTCTTTAATATTTGGCATATATAACCATAAAGAACTCTGATGATTTAAGTATGAGGCTCTGAAACTACAGCAGGCGTGGTTAACTGTGAAAGCTCATTGTTTCTGTTTCTCATAGGCTGTGGTTTTGGCCTTTATATAAGCATAATTCCAACTCAGGTCACTTTCGAAAGCCTTAATATATTGCAAGCTTTTTGTATTAGAATCATAGGTTTAAGTTTAGTATAGATATATAGAATATAAGATTTTAGAGTAGCCATTTTGTTAAGAGATTTTAATCAGTCGTTCCGAGAAGTGGCCCACTGTCTACTTTGAGCTGGGCTGCATTCTTAAGAACCCAGCCGGTACTCTGGACTGGCCACATTCTTTTGAAAGCCAATTTTAGCTATAATTAGTGTAAGGTTTTTGGTTTAGTAGAATTAAGTTAAGCTTATACAATATACTTAGAAGAATTGTAGGGTAGGTAGTTTTAATATTAAGAATTATTTAAGTTTAGTTATCTTAGGTTAGTGACTATTCAGGATATTGCTTTTATGGAATAGAATGCTGTGTTAATTTTGAAGAGAGCCCAGCATGTTCCTTGGACTGGGCCACATTCTTTAAGAACCAGTTTTACAGCCGGGCTCGGTGGCTCAGCCTGTAATCCCGCACCTAGGGAGGCTGAGGCGAGTGGATTGCCTGACTCCATGGGTTCGAGACCCACCTGGGCAGGCAAAACCTCATCTCTACAATAAATCAAAAATCAGCCGGGCGTGGTAGCGCACGCCTGTAGTTCCAGCTACTTGGAAGGCTGAGGCGGAAGGATCGCTGGAGCCCAGCAGGTCGAGGCTGCGGTGGCCGGGAGCGGCCACTGCACTCCAGTCTGGGTGACAGAGCGAGACTCCAACTCAAAAAAAAAAAAAAAAAAAGAGCCGGTTTTAGTTATATTTGCTAAGAATTGTCATAGCAACCATGCAGTCGGAACCTTAGCATAGTAGCTAGGATTTGTGCTAATTAGCTTAGAATAAGAAAGGTATTAGAATTTAAGTTAGTCATTAGATGTTATATATGCAAAAGCCTTAGAAGTTATTAATCATTAGAATATTATGATGTTAGAATTATTGTATTACCTTAACCAAGCATGGGGAACAGTAAGACAATTTTGGGTTTGTTCTTCCTCGTGCCTGAGGAAACACCTGGTGGGTAGGGGGGGCGCCCCCCATCCTCCTGGCTTTGTGTTCACGTGAAAGTCTTGTGATTTAACTGGTGAAAATTTAGGATAAAAGGAGCATGGAAACCTCCATTAAACGGCTTCTGCTCAATCCATTGAACAGTGGTCCATTCTCTTTCTTTCTCTTTCTTTCTCTCTATATCTATCTCTTCTGAAGAATCGGCACCTGCACTAGACAGGAGTCCAGTGTATCAGCTCCTGCACTAGACAGGAGTCTAATCTCTTTGTTCCCCAGGAATAATCGCCGATGCCACCACACCTTCCAGGGACACTCTAAATCTCTCTGCAGGGGCTGGTCCCCCAAACTCCAGCCTGGGTGACAGAGTGAGACTCCAACTCAAAAAAAACAAAGAAAGAAAAAGGAACCAAACTGTTGATCTACACACAACTTGGATGAATCTTAAGGGGATTAGGCTAAACGCCAATACCAAAAGGTTACATACTTTTGAAAGTATGTAAACCTCAGAAGGTTAGAGTTTGCATTATATAACATTCTTAAAATGACAAAATTACAGAGACAGAAAATAGATTAGTGGATGCCAGGGCTTAGGGCAAGGAGAGAAATGTCTGGCTATAAAAGGAGAGGCTAAGAAATCCTCATGCTGATAGAATTGCTCTGTATATTCACTGTGATGGTGTTTACACAAATCTATACATGTGATGAAATTGCATAGAACTAAATGCACACACAAATGAGCACATGTAAAGCTGGCAAAATCTGAATAAGATCAGTAGGTTGTATCAATGTCAATGTCCTAGTTAAGACATTGTACTATACTTTTGTAAGGTGTCACCATTAGGGGAAACTCATTGAAGGGTGCATTAGATCACTCTGCATTATTTCTTACAAATACATATATATATACATATTTATATAATTATTTTAAATAAAAAGTTAAAAATTATCTTAAAGTACAGTTACTAACATTTTTTGGAACACATTTATGACAAAGTAATATATGCATTTCATTATTAGCACATTTTTAAAGCTCTAGCAATGGATCTTACAGCTACCACGATAGTGATTGCCTTCATCCATCCAGGATGCTGTAACAGCATACTGTAGACTGGGTAGTTTATAAACAACAGAACTTTATTTCTCACAGTTTTAGAGACTGGGAAGTCCAAGATCAAGGCATCAGCAGATTTGGGGTCTGGTCTGCTCCCTGGTTCATAGATGGCACCTTCTCACTGTGAATTCACATGACTGAAGGACAAGGGTACTTTCTGGGTTCTCCTTTATAAGGTCACTGATCTCACTCATAAGAGCTCCAATCTCATAACCTAATCACCTCCCAAGAACTCCACCTACAAACTGAGATTAGGCTTCAACATATAAATTTGGGGAGAGCAGGAAGGACACGAATACTCTGTCTATAGCAGTGATGAGTTTAAATGATATTTCAAGATGCCTAGGACAGGGTCCTGCTAATATTACAGGTTGAGCATTCCTAATCTGAAAGCCCAAAATGCTCCCAAATCCAAAACTTTTTGAGTACCAACAGGATGCCACAAGTGGAAAATTCGACACCTGACCTCACATAATGGATTGCAGCCAAAACACATCAAAACTTTGCTTTATGTGCAAAATTACTTAAAATATTGTTTAAAATTGCCTTCAGGTTATGATATAAATATGAAACATAAATGAATTTTGTGCTTAGACATAGGTCCCATCCCTAAGATATCTCATTAAGCACATTCAAATATTACACAATTTGAAAACATTCAAAATTTGAAACACTTTTTCTAGTCCCAAGCATTTTGAATAAGAGATACTCAGCCTGTACTGTGTCTTGTTGCCTACATTTATAATTGAAACAGAGGTTAATTTTGTGGGAGGTTAGTGAAAATAAAAATGTAAAATTATTTCCCATCCGAATTCAAGAATTATTTGAATTATATCGTGGACCTCAGGTTAAGAACAAAGCAGGGCCTTGTTTAAAACGGCAACATAGCTGGGCTCGGAGGCTCAGCCTGTAATCCCGCACCTTTGGGAGGCTGAGGTGAGTGGATTGCCTGAGCCCGCGGGTTCTAGACCCAACTGGGCAACTTGGCGAGACCTCATCTCTACAATAAATCAAAAAATTAGCCGGGCGTGGTAGCGCGCGCCTGTAGTTCTAGCTCCTTGGAAGGCTGAGGCGGAAGGATCGCCAGAGCCCAGCAGGTCAAGGCTGCAATGGCCAGGAGCGGCCACCGCACTCCAGTCTGGGCTACAGAGTGAGACTCCAACTCAAATAAATAAATAAATAAATAAATAAATAAATAAATAAAAAATAAAACGGCAACTTTCCACCCTCCATTACACAAGCTATAATGGCCATAAAGTAAAAAATAGCAGAGGAAAAATCTGTGGAAGAGGCTATGATCACGTTGCCTTGTTAAGGAGTGGGAAGAGGGGTCCCCTGGGAATTAAGGCAAGATAGTATCTTTAAATGTTAATTGATGTTTCCCCATCTTTGACCTTCCTTCTATTCAAACAGCCCGACCTCAGAAAAGGTCTTTGAAGTTTTCCTTGGTCTCTAAGTACAAAAGTTTGAGAAAAGTAAGGTTCTCTTTCTATGCTATGCCAAACTAAAATGCTACTCCCCAGACTGAGGAGAAGGTGAGAGGCAAGAGGGAAATTGGTCAATCTAGACATTAATGGGGCACAGTGCCCTGACTCCAGGCCCGAGGGTGCTGTGGACTACACTGAGTATGGACATATGGGCTGGTGACCAACAGGGAGGCAGGATGATGATGTCCAAGTGGATGTCTATGTGCACAGATGCCACCAAGGACAGATTCACCATGCTCTCCTGGGCCTGACACTGACCAGTTTCCTGGAATCGATGCAATTCTGGGAAAGGAGTGGCCCTCACAGTGACTGTGATTTAGTTTTCAACATCCTGTAGAATGGAGTCTCAAAATAGGAAATAACTTGTTCCAGAAAAACACACTCATATTTTCTTGTCCGCTTGAGTTTGTGGCCAGAGATATTTGCTGGAGGCACTTTCAGAGTCCACTGGCAGAGCTTCCGTAGCAAGCGCCTTTGGTGGCCCTTCTATACCCCTGCCCTTGCCTAATCAGTACATGCTGGCTGACTTCCAACTGTTATTACCCACACTGCTTTGTCTGTGGCCTTGCTCTGGCTAACAAAGCCTGTTCTGCTCCTGTCTGCCAGTGCAGCGTGCCAGAAGTTCCAGAGAAATGCTCCCTGTCCCCCATCCCAAGAGCCCTTGCCCAATGGCTGAGGTTAGTTGATGCATAAATAACCCACCTACCTTGCACTGGGGTGGAATATCTCTGAGGTGTGTGCTGTATACTATCTCCTCAAGTTTTTCCAATGAGATTAAGATTCAACAGTCCACAAGGGTAACCCGTTTGTTAATATACCCTTCACTGGCTGCCTTCCCTCCTCTCCCCACTTCCCCAGTCTTTTTCCCATGTATCCTTCACGTTCCAGATAAACTAGTGGAACCACATGACATTTGTCACACACAGCAGCCAGTCTACAAGAGTTGCAGTCAGTGAAAGAATTCACACAAGTCAAATCAGAGGACAGGTTTACTGAGTAACTGCAAGGGGAGAGCAGCAGGCAGGACTGTGGTAGAAGAGCTGTCACACCAATCCAGAGGTTTGAGACTCTTTTTATACAGAAGCTGACCTCTTTTCAGTTCCCACCCTGCAAATGAAGGGTTGAAACATGGTAGTTCTGACTGGTTGGTATTGGACTTTGATTGTAGACTGCTCATTGGTCAGTTGGAAGTTAACACAAGGTGGCTTTTATCATATATAATGACTTCTACAACATTGTCAATATTTCACCCTTTTTGAGTTATAAAAATGGCAATTTCATATAGCTCAACCTAAAATTTACATTCAACTCTAGCTCAGAGTCTGCTTCAGGGCAACTCCCACTACAACAGTTATCTGCATGCTTTATCCAAAGGCTGTCCCCTCAAGTGGCCCTCAGCCACCTCTTCCCACAAAGAGTCAATGGGAAGAAACTGCTGAACCAAATCCCAGGAGCTGAACCCATGGGTTGTAGAGAGCACGTGATCTGCCTACTCCTGTTCCACGGTACAGTGGCCCCAGGAGAGGTGAAGGTGGACAACACAGAGGCTGCTTCATTAGCACATGCTCCACCCACGTCACATATCACAGTGGGAAATGTGGCCAGAAAATGAGGAAATCATGAGATAAGGAAACACTGTAACTAGAAAAGTGACAGACTATTTGGAAGCAGAAGGTGGGTATGGGCTTGAAATCTGGAAAAGGGAACTTGGGTAACTGCGAAAATCCCAGGGGCCCATTTGGCCTGATCTCTGTCCTCTCATCTGGAGATCTCAATCCCCTGGAGGGCTCTGGACATATACAGACTCAGGACATATACAGACTCAGAAACACTGGCTAAATCAGAACCCCGGGCACAAACAGAGCACTTTACAGTTAATCTGCCTCCATGGCCCAAAGGGTATGGGGCCACCCTGATAGCCAGCAGGGAGGAGGAGAACTTGGACAAGATGCCAGGCCTGTTCCCACCTAAGCTGACAATTTTGTCTATAAACCACATTAGGAAATCATTTTATGATGCAGTCCATTGTGTGCATGCACATGTGTGCATATACACACACACATACACACATACACACACATCCCCAAAAAAGAAAGTTTCAAAACATCATAATTTCCCTAACTACTAGCAGTGGACTCTGATTTTTTTCTATTATTTTCTGTTTCACAGTTTTTAATTGCTGAACATGACGCATTAACTGGTTTCCTAACCTGCTTCTGAGTGGTAACTTGTGGTTTCAAATATTGCCTTTAAGTGTATCCACAAATGAAGGGGTATGGACAGTATTTCTGGGATCTTCCCAAACACTGTGTATTTGCCGTCAGCTTCTATGTCCCATTCAGCGGTCCAAGGATTGCTGGACTGAGCCAGAACTTCAAACATTCCATAAGGTGAAGGCAGATCCTATCTCCTCATCCTGCAATTCAAACTAGGTACTGCCACCACCTTCACATTTTTGCCACATCCTCATACCACCTGTACTATGTATTATTGTATGAATAATAATGATTTCCTCTAAATCAACTCATCACTTTTTAAAACTTAAATACTCAGCCAGGCTCAGTGGCTCACACCTGTAATCCCAGCAGAAGGATTAGGATAGATTCCCAGAGGTGGAAGTGATAGGATTGCCTGAGTCAGGGGTTCGAGACCAGCCTGAGCAACATGGTGAGACATCATCTCTACAATAAATTTAAAAAACTAGCGGGGCATGGTGGCATGTGCCTGTAGTTCCAGCTACTTGGAAGGCTGAGGTAGAGGGATCACCTGAGCCCAGCAGGTCGAGGCTGCAGTGACCTGAGTATGCCACTGCATTCTAGCCTGGTAACAGCGTGAGACTCCAACTCCAAGAAAAAATAAAAGAAAACTTAAATACTCACTCTAGTCCTGTTTTATGGAGTGATATTGGCAAAATCACAGGTTTGATGTTATTCCCCAATGCAAAATAAAATAAAAACATAACTATAAAAATAAAACATGCTTGTTTATGTTTCACCTTAAGTCATCAAACCAGTGGCCCTTCCTTCCCTGTTCCTTTCACAGGAAAACAATCTTGTGAACAGATTGTGCTGTCCCCAACCTCTAGAAAGACCTCACCCTTTTGTTCATCTTGCCAGTGACAATCAGCTTCCTCACAGTGGCTGATAGCATTTAAATTTATTTAATCTTCACACCAACCTTATGAAGTGTTAGACTCTACCCATTTTACAGATGAGGAACTGAGGCACAGAAAGATCAGGGAGACTTGCCCAAAGTCCCACAGCTAGGAAGTGATAGAACCAGGTTTTGAGCCCAGGCTGTCTGACAACAGAGCCCATTTGCCTAACTACTATGTGTTACTGCTGCCCATTCCCAGTCTCAGCCTTAGTGTTGCCCCTTAGAGAACTCCTTCTTGGGGTCGTCCTGCCCATAGGATTACTCTTCTTATGTTTCCCAAAGCACTCACTTCTTGCCTGCTTAATTCATTGGGATGTAAATCATAAACTGCCAGGAGACATTGCCCCTACTAGGCTAGAGGCTTTTTTAAAGGATGGCTTATTTCTTTATTCACATTCCTTTGGGTATCTCTGAGTCCAGTAGCCCATCTGAGGCCTTCTGTAAGTGACTTTGCTGATTTTGGCTATTTTTCAGCTGACAACACTAATAAAGAAATGCATACATAGCACACACTATACCACATTTTTAAAAAATCTTGGTAATTGTATTTCAATAGGATTGGTCTTCTTGGAAATTTCAATAGAATTGGTAATCAAATGTATTTTATTGTATGCATTTAGTATATTATTATGAAATGGGCCCATAGGCTTTTCCAGACTGCTAGGGGAGCCATGGTCCAAAAAAGATTAAGATATTCTAGATAGAGAATTGGGATTTAGAACTGGGTTTTGGAGTCAGACAGACTGGAGTTCAAACCTTAGTTGTGCCACGTACAGCCCAAATTACCTAGGCTACAGTTCCTTCACCTGAAAAATGAGAATTACTACCTAACTTACTGAATTTGCGCCTTAGTAAAGGTAATTTCCAAACACAGTCTGGACCACCTGATGAGAAAGACGGTGCCTAGGGATAGTGTAGCCCTCTGTTGGGCCAGGATCTCCCTTTCCCTGGGCTTCCTACATCTCCCGTCAGAGAAGTCATTTGTCTCTCTCAGCCTGCTAGAGCCCAGCTCTCCGTAGCAGACAAAAAGACTGGCCTCAGACCCTTCTTGGACACTCTATTCCATGTCTGAGCCCAGAATCTGCACAAAAATAGCTGGCACTACCAGAGGCTCACAAGAGAAGCCAGTCATCTTTCTATTTTAAGTCTTGGCAAGAATTTCCATATTTGTCCACTGGATGAGGCTGGTTCACATTCTTAATCCCTCAGCCCAGCAGGGCAGAGCCAGAACTTCATGCAGAGCTGGACCATCTGGTCATCCTCCCCTACCCTCCCACTTATCTCTGATTTTTAATTTTTATTTTTTCAAATTGAGCTTGTCATACAGAGCAGTTTCCCCTTTGTGCCCCTTTCCAGTAACCTACCACACTAAGCATAGTGGTTACTCTCCTGACTTTCAACATCATAGGTTAACGTCTTAAAATGTAGTCATATAGAATATATTCCTTTGTGTGTGTTTGTTTGTTGCTCAGCATTATGTTTGTGAGATTATGTGCAGCTGCAGTTGATTCATTCTCCCTGCTCCATTGAGTGAATATACGATAATTTGTCTACTCATCTGTTGACTCAGCATTTGAGTAGTTTCCAGTTTGGGGTTTGCCTTTTGCCTTGTTGCTGCTCTGTGGAAGAGAGCTATCAGTAACCCCAACCCACCCAAAATTGATTCAGAGCTCCAGACCACACACTCGTTCAGAGGATGTGAAATGATTTATTACTCACATAGTGAGACTTTCTGGGGAAAGCAGAGTCCATACTCAAGCAGTCTGTTTTGCTTGAGCAAAAGAAGGGGCAAGTGGCTCTGGTTTTTATAGTGACTAAGCTGACAGCAGGTGGGTCCAGGATGAGAGTACCTCTCCCACAGGCTGGAGTTTGTGTGGTTTGAAATTCCCACCTGCAGCAGGGAAAGGAGCAACTGGGCCTTCCTATTAGCATGTCCAGATGTGGTGTTAAAGAGAAAGGGGAGTGATGGGGCTTGAAAATGTGGTGGTAAGACATTGGTGGGCCGTGGTTGCTCACGCCTGCAATTCCAACATTTTGGGAGGCTAAGGTGGAAGAATCATTTGAGCTCAGTAGTTTAAGATCAGCTTGTACAATGTAGTGAGACCTCATCTCTACAAAACATCAAAAAATCATCCAGGTGTGGTGGCATGTACCTGTAGTCCCACCTACTTGGGAGGCTGAGGTGGAAGCATCACCTGAACCCCGGAAGTCAAGGCTGCATTCCAACTTGTGCAACAGAATAAGACCTCAACTCAAAAATAAATAAATAAATAATGGAGTCAGACTCTACTACAGGCCTATTACAAATACTACTGCTATCACCATTCTTGTTTTTTTATTGGGTACGTCCCTAGAAGTGCAATTGTAGAGTTGTATGTTTGACTTTGGCAAACACTGCCAGTTTGTCAAAGTGATTGTACCAAATTAACATTCTCTCCAACATTTATGGATGTATCACAATTTGTTTACCCAGTCTGCAGATGAGGGACATTTGGGTTGTTTCCATTTTGTGTGTGTGTGTGTGTGTTATTATAAATAAAGCTGCCATAAACATTCATGAGCAGATTTCTGTGCAAACATAGGTTTTCACTTGGATATATACATAGGAATAGAATGACTATGTTGTATGGTAACTGTATGTTTAACTGTGTAAGAAATCAGCCTAACTGTTTTTCCAAAAGTGGCTGTATCATTTTACACTTCGACCAGCAAAATATGAGAGCTCCAGTTATTTCACACACTCCTAAGTTCTTGGTATGGTCAGTCTTTTTACTTTTAACCATTCTCATAAAAGTGAAGTGATATCCCATTGTTGCTTTAATTTGCATTTTCTTACAAACTAATGATGTTGAACATCTTCTTATATGCTTACTTGCCATTTGTATTCTTCTTTAAGTGTTTTTTTCAAATCTCTTGCCCATTTTTTACAAAATTGGGTTGTGTGTTACAAAATTGGGTTGTGTGCTTTCTTAACCTAGGATACCTCCTTAATTTTAAGGGTATCCTTTTCTGTCCACCTTGAATGACAGTTATGAGTTGGCAAGCCACTTTATTCTTCCTTTACAGAAGCAAAAGATAACTCCTTGGTTTTGTGGATCCTCAGTGGTACTCCTAGGTGCATAGGCCTTGTTCTAGAATCCCCACGGGTTTCACAAAGGGTCTCTCAAGTTCAAAAATTCCAATTCCAAGGCTTAGAGCCAGAACAAGTTCATAAAACCAAACATTCCTAAAGGTGAGGAGTTCTCTATGTCCCAAAGCCGCTAATCAACACACAGTCTGTGTCAGGGAAAAATCCATATCCAGGTTTGGAGTGGAGTAAAATTTTACAGGGTGTTGCACATTATGTCCCAAGGGAGGAAGAAGCACTTTAGGGAAGATGCTAAAACCTGTGTGCACACCAACTATTGGGTGATCATGGATCACCACTGCAAAAGGCATTTAAAGAGAAACATGGTGATCAGGGGTGAAAAAGAAGAATCTTCCTGGTAGGCACCCCAAACTATGATGGTAAGTAAGAAAAGGCCTTAAGAATTCTACAGTCAATACTAGCCCAGTGGTCTCCCATTCCTCATACTAGTTCTGAGGTTATTTAATTGGTAACTCCACACAGTCCTATGAAACTTGTAGCCTTCACTCAGTCCATCTTAAATGTCACACAGTAATACCCTTTCCTTACAAGGTTAAAGCTGCCACAAGATTTGGTGGTCTCTGAATTGTATACAGGTTCACCTTGTTTGCTGTTGGTTTTGATGTGGTCATGCCTTGGTACCTTTGTATCCTGGAGGATGGTCTCGAGCCCCATAGTGTCATGGGGATGGTCAAGAGAATGTCATAGAGCCCTTTCCATTCAGGTTCTTTCTTGGAATTCCTTTCATAGGCCCATATCCTGCTGGAAGAGATATGCTATGTGGAGTCTAGGGTGGTCTGGGCTGCAAAGGAACCCAGAACATAAGAAAGTACTCGATAAAAAAACAACAGACAAGTAAGAAACCTCTTGGGGTCAGAATGAAACTACTGGAATACCAACTAGATAGCTGTGTTGATGTGGCCCGAGTCCCAGGATCTGGTGGACTGTGGAACTGCAGCTCTAGATCTAGTTCATTGTGATCCTTGGAAGGGATTCAAGGGACTCAAAGCCTGCTTGTTGCAAAGATGTATATAGTTTTACTAGTGCCACAGTTTTGCGTCTACCTCACCACAACTTTGGAAGTTGTAAGGAATGTATAGTTTGTAATTTGTATATGATGGAAAATTGTCCCATAAGATGTGCACATAGTCTCCAGTTAGATATGTGACTATATTTTCCTGGGGACAAATGCATTCCTAGAACAGTTATTCTGATTGTGGTAGGGCCTGCCTTCCAGTAGGGGTCGCCTCAGGCTATCCAGAGAATAAGCATAATTCAGACCCAGTAGAGGACTTCTAATGCTCCAGTCACCTCTTATAGGGTGTTTCTATCATGCTCCTTCACCCAATTGTGCCTCTTTGTAAGAAGTCCAGGCTTGGACAGGTGGGGGGAGGAGGAGGGAGGGCTCTAGGGACCAAGAGTCATCCATCTCAGTGGGGCTGTAATTGGGTGGCAGCAACCTTTTGGTGTCCTAGCAGTCTTTTTTCATATCAGGGCCCTATTTTGTAGGCCCTGCAGTTGTTCTTAAGTTAGAAGGTGGCAAGGGGCTGGGGAACAGAACAGAGCTCTTATAGATGAATTTACATGGTGACTGCTTCAACTCAAGCATTTCCCTTTATGTACTTCAACAGCTTTAACTTAATAAACAAAACTTTCCTAGGTAGTAATTCACACTTATAAATCCAATACAAGAAACTTATAAATACTATTACTCTAAAGGTCTCCTGGATGTTTCAATACTAAGAATAATTTAGTAATATTTTATCTTAAAATTTAAAAATCTAAATTGCTCAAACTTCTCAAATCAAAGCTGTCACTCTACCAGACCAAACTGACCTTCCTGTGACAAATATCAAATATGCAAAGTCCCTTCTTAACACACACAAAAAAACATTAATGCCAATGGGTTTCTTCTCTTAAATATTTCTACCCTTCAGTCTAAAGCTCCCCGGGTTAAAAGGTATTTACTTATCTATTCTGACACATAAAAAAACTCTCCATCCTCCCAACGTGGAATCCATCATTTCTCCAAGAAATGCTTTTAGCAGAATAAAAGTATTTTAAAGGAAAACAGAATTATGAAATGATTTTGCACCTGAGCTATTGCAATGGATAGAGGTTAACAGTTGGACATTTATTTTCCCCATGTAAAATAGGTGTTCATCATGATAGTTAAAATTCAATTCTAATATCAGTGTTTGTACTTAAATTCTTGATTCTGTGATTGTACTTCCTTTTCTTTTACTTCCTTATCTTTTTCAGAGATATTGCAGGTTCAGTTCCAGACCGCTACAATAAAACAAATATCTCAAGAAAGTGAGTCACATAAATTTTCTGGTTTCCCAGGGCATGTAAAAATTATGTTTAGGCCCAGCATGTGGCTCATGCCTGTAATTCCAGCACTTTGGGAGGCCACGGCAGGAGGATCATTTGAGGCTGGGAGTTCAAAACCAGCCTGAGCAACATAGCAAGACTCCGTCTCTACAAAAAAAAATTATCTTCATAAATTTTTTAAGTTATGTTTAAAGACGAACACAGAGACACACGCCTATAGTCCCAGTTACTCTACAAGCTGAGGCAGGAGGATCACTTGAGGCCAATCTGAACAACATAGAGAGACCTTATCTCTAAATTTTTTTTAATGTTATATTTACACTATACTGTAGGTCATTAATACTGTAGTCTATTAAGTATACAATAGCATTATTCTAAAAAAAAACTGTACATACCTTAATCAAGAAATGCTTTATGGCTAAAAAAAAAAAATACTAACAATCATCTGAGACTTCAGTGAGTCATAATCTTGTTGCTGCTCTTGCCTTAATGCTGATGGCTGCTGACTGATCAGGGTGATGGTTGCTGAAGGCTGGGGTGGCTGTGACAATTTCTAAAAACAGGACAACAGTGAAGATTGCTACATCAAATGACTCTTTCTTTTTTTTTTTGAGTTGGAGTCTTACTCTGTTGCCCAGACTGGAGTGCAGTGGCACGTTCTCGGCCACCGCAGCCTCGACCTGCTGGGCTCCAGTGATCCTTCCGCCTCAGCCTTCCAAGTAGCTGGAAGTACAGGCGCGTGCTATCACGGCTGGCTAATTTTTTGATTTATTGTAGAGATGAGGTCTCGCCAAGTTGACCAGGTGGGTCTTGAACCCACGGGCTCAGGCAATCCACTCACTTCAGCCTCCCAAAGCGTGGGTTTACAGACTGAGCCACCGAGCCCAGCTGACTCTTACTTTCAAGAAAAGTTTCACTATAGCATGTAATGCTGTTTGATAGCATTTTGCCAACAGTAACTTCTTTCAAAATTGGAGTCAGTCCTCTCAAGCCCTGCTGCGGCTTTATCAACTAAGTGCATGTGATATCCTCAATCTTCTGTTGTCATTTCAACAATATTTACAGCATCTTCACCAGGAATAGATTCCTTTTCAAGAAACAACTTTTCTTTACTCACCCATAAGAAGCAACTCTTCTTTCATTCCGGTTTGATTATGAGATTGTAGCAATTCAGTCACATCTTTAGGTTCCACCTCTAATTTAATTACCGTGCTATATCCACCACACCTGCAGTTACTTCCTTCTCTAAAGGAAGGCTTGAACTCCTAAAGCCATCCATGAGAGTTGGAATCAACTTCTTTCAAACTCCTGTTAGTATTCATATACTGACATCCTCCCATGAATCACATGTGTTTTTAATGGATCTACAATGGTAAATCCTTTCCAGGAGGTTTTAAATTTACTTAGCCCAGAATCATCAGAGGAATCACTGTCTACAGCAGTTATAGCCTTATGAAATGTATTTCTGAAATAGTAAGAAGTGCAAGTCAAACTCACTCCTTGATTCATGGGCTGCAGAACAGATGCTGTGTTGTCAGGGAATATTCATCTCCTTGTACATCTCTACCAAAGTTCTTGGATGACTAGGTGTATTGTAAGTGAGCAGTAATTTTCTGAAAGGAATCTTTTTTTTTTTTTTTGAGTTGGAGTCTCATTCTGTTGCCCGGAATGGTTTGCAGTGGCACACTCCCGGCCACTGCTGCCTTGACCTTGCTCCGGCAATCCTTCCACCTCAGCTTTCCAAGTAGCCAGAACTACAGGAGCACTATAGCACGCCCAGCTAGTTTTTTATTTATTGTAGAGACGAGGTCTCGCCAACTTGCCCAGGTGGGTCTCGAACCCGGGGGCTCAGGTAATCCACTCACCTCGGCCTCCCAAAGTGCTGGGATTACAGGCTGAGCCACTGAGCCCGGCCGGGAATCTTTTTTTCTAAGCAGTAGGACTCAATAGTGGCCTGAATAGATTCAGTAAACCATGCTAGAAATAAATGTGCTTTCACCCAGGCTTTGTTGTTCCAGGCTTTGTTGCACAGGCAGAGGAGATTTAGCATAATTCTGAAAGGCTCTAGGGTTTTCAGAACAGCCAATGAACATTGGCTGCAAACAAAAGTCACCAGCTGCATTAACCTCTAACAAGAAAGTCAACCTGTCTTTTGAAGTTTTGAATCCTGGCATTGCCTTATTCTCTCTAGCTATAAAAACCCTAGATGGCATCTTCTTCCAATAGAAGGCTGTTTCATATACATAGAAAATCAGTTTTTTAGTGTAGCCATCTTCATCAATTATCTCAGCTAGATATTCTGAATAATTTACTACTTCACCTTGTACTTCTGTTATGGAGACAGCTCCTTTCCTTAAACCTCATAAACCAACCTCTGCCAGCTTCCAAATTTTCCTCTGCAGCTTCCTTACCTCTTCCACCTTTCATAGAATTGAAGAGAGTTGGGGCCTTGTTATAGGTTCAGCTTTGGCTTAGGGGAATGTTGTGGCTGGTTTGATCTTCTATCCAGACCACTAAAACTTTCTCCATATTAGCAATAAAGCTGTTTAATGTTCTTATCATCCATGTGTTCACTGGAGAAGCACTTTTCATTTCCTTCAAGAACTTTTTCTTTGCATTCACAACTTGGCTAACCATTAGCTTTTGGCCTATCTCCACTTTCAACATGCCTTCCTTACTAGCTTAATCATTTTCTAGCTTTTGATTTAGAGTGAGAGACATGAGACTCTTTCTCTCACTTGAATACTGAGAGGTTATTTGTAGGGTTATTAATTGATCTAATTTCAATATTGTTGTGTCTCAGGGAATAGGGAGACCTGAGAAGAGGGAGAGAGATGGGGGAACAGCTGGTTGGCGGAGCATTTAAAACACACACAACATGTATCCATTAAGTCCTCATCTTATGTGGACTCAGTTCATGGTGACCCAAAACAATTGCAATAATAACATTATTACTATTACTGATCACAGATCACTATAGCAGGCATAATGATAAAGAAAATGTTTGAAATATTGCACAAATTACCAAAATGTGACACAGAGACACAAAATGAGCACATGCCGTTGGAAAAATGGCATTGATAGACTTGCTCAATGTAGGATTGCCAAAAAAAATTTGTAAAAAAGAAAAAACCATGATACTGGTGATGTGCAATAAAGCAAAGTGTAATAAAACAAGGTATGGTTGTACTAAAAATCTTGATTCCTAAAAAAATACACATAATCACTAATATGTTTATTTGTATCTAATACACAAAATGGTTTTAAAATACAATATTAATATGATCAACAAAGATACAGAATAAAATCTGATCTTGTAATGCAGTTTCTATCTTTTTAAACTGTCTCCCAAACTGTCACTCCCATTAAATATGTGTAGTCAAATCCTTTCCTAGAGCTGTCCGATATAGTAGCCACTAGCCATCTAAATTTGACTAGTCTAAACTGGAAAGTACTACAAGTATAAAGTATAAACTAGATTTCAAAGACAGTACAAATAACAGAATGTAAAATATCTCATTAATAATTGTTATATTAATTATTTCTTGAAATGATAATATTGTTAATATTTGGGGGTTAAAATAAAATGGATAATTAAAATTAATTTCACATGTTTCTCTTTACTTTTTTAATGTGACTATTAAAAAATTGAATTTTGGGAGGCTGAGGCGGGAGAATGGCTTGAACTCAGGTTCTAGGCTGCAGCCATCTGTGATAGCACCACTTGTGGGCTGCAAAGGAAAACCCTGTCCAAAGGAAAGAAAGAGGGAAGGGAAGGGAATGGAAAAGAAGGGAAGGGAAGGGAAGGGAAGGAAAGGGAAGGGAAGGGAAGGGAAGGGAAGGTTGGGTTTTTTATTGAACAGTGCTGGTCTAGAGTTATTCATATCGTGTATTCTGTATGTGGAAATGGAGTTCCTTAATCTGATAATGGACTGATGCAGCTTTTTCTATTATCTTAATTTGATGGCACTGAATATCTAACAGTTAAATGTCCTACCATCTTAAAAGGTAGAGAAATAGTTTTCTGCCATTAGACTGTTATTGGATCAGATGCTACTAAAGGGAGGGCTCTATTTTTCCAGAAATCACAATCTTCAAAGTTATTGTAAGAGCTTTATTTCACTACCATTAAATCATTTAGTGATTTAATACTCATCCTAAGTACAAATTTACAGACATGATTTCTGGCTGAATAAACTGGATCTGCCTCCTTTGTATAATTTCTAGAGATATTAGGATCTATGTATTTCTTCATATACAATTAATTTTGAACACGTAATTGAATTTTTGGCCTCGTGGTCCATGAAAGGAGAATCAGGAGACAGTAATTTGAACAGGCAAAGTTTAACATAAAGACTTACTATTTAAAGGGAATTAACTATTACAAGGTGATAAAGGCTAACTCTAAAGAACAGCCAAGGCAGAGAGAGCGTACTCAAGGAAGATGCTAACTTGGGAGGGGAGGAGGTCCCTCCCCAAGGCTAGGATGCAGACCTTGTTAGAAGGGTGTGACTGTAGACACTGGGTAGCAGAGAAGTTCACTGGGTTGTCCCGGCCAGAGCTCATCTACCGTCAGTGGTTGAGGCTGGCAGGCAAGACACCAGGGACCAAGACTGGCAAGCAGGTCTCCCCAACAACCGGGGTGCTGGTAGGCAGAAACTGGACGACAGGAAACCATCAGCATCGGCCGACAAAAATTAGCCCTCCAGCGTCCCCTGCTGATAAAGTTTATCATCACGCCCGTTGGCAAGAGAAATGTCCTATTAATACATCACCAGCGGAGCAATGAAGGATGCCTTTGGAACAGGTAGGCATTAAGTGCCACAGGCACACTTTATCTAAAAGTGGAGACATAGGTCTTTTGTTCTTGGGGGATTTTTAGCAGGTTCATACAATACTTTTCCCTGAGAAGAATTTTCCTAACATCCCTAATGAGGTTTTTGCAGCTTCTCCTGGATGAGGGTGGCAGTCAAGGATTTAGCTTCTTATTTTGTCTTCTCACAGATCTCTGACTCCATCTGGCCATGATGAGAGTTTCTTTTTTGCCTTAAATATTTCAGGAAATTATAGTCCCAGGATCACTCTCAGAAAACCACAGGTTTTGAGATAACTCTGGTACACCAATCCCAAATCATACAGAATATGGACCAAAATGTTTAAAATCAATTGACTTTGGGGAGGTTGGAGTTTCCTTCCTCACCCAGACAGGAGCATCCATGGAATGTCTACCTGGAATAAGGGAAAACAGGATACACCTGATTTTGAGCGGTCTGAGAGGAGAGGAATAGTAGAGAAGCCAGACTGTCCAAACAATAGACCAACAGGTTCAGCTTTTAATGCTGGCTTGAAGCAGTGAAGTCTTTCTGAAAAGAAAACCAGTCCAGGGACAGAACTTAGACACAGCATCACTAGGAGTGGAAGGCAAGGAAGACACAAAAGAAAGACATGACAGGCTCTCACCACGTGGGCACTTCTTGTGACCTGCATTATACCTCTGCTCCTCTTTGAGTTGCTGTTGCCCCTGTCTTGTTGACTATGCCAAATTTGGGGGAAGATATAGACTGAATTTTAAAACAAGATTTTGCTACTTTTAGGGTCTACAATGCAGAAGGAAGGAAGGAAATTCTCATCAGTCAGAGGCTAGAGACCACAACACTTCAATTTTGTACACACTGAAATTACACACTTCCTTTGATATGTAGATACAACCTAAGACTCTTCAACAATTGCCATGTGGTCATCAGAGGAGTAGAGGCCTTTGGATATTTAAGCAGGAAAGATGAGACCTCATTACATTCTGCATTCTACATCACAAGGACCCTGTTGTAAGTTTAAAAAAAAAACTTCAAAACATGCAGTTGAAAGGGATGCTGAAAAAAATTTGAAAGGAGGTCCCAGTATTCTTTTATCCATTTATTACAGATCTGTGAAAGAGTCACAATATTTGTTAGTTCAGAGTTTAAGCTTTAGAATATGTGACCTGAAACTGGATTATGGAGGCTGATTTTGTTTTGAGGATAAGGTCATGGAGGATGATCTGCTGCCCTCAAACTCCTCCTGCCTCTACACATGTTCCCTGGGGCCCTTTGCAGGCGAGGTACAGCCCCTTTATATTTTCTTATATCCTGTTCTGTGTCCCTTTTGCCTCTTAGTTGACACGTCAGATGAGGTAAAGACCCAAAGAGTCAAGTCACATGGCAAAGGATAGAATGCAGATGCAAGGGGTTGGTGTTCAAGAGTCCCTTCTCCTCGTCCCAACTCTGAAATCCGTGTGCTGTAGGAAGAAGGGCAAGTCCCCTTTCCTCTCTGCCTTAGGGTCCCTATCTATAAAATTAGAGATGGTCTAATTCCAGGGCCCCATCAAAAAAATCAAAGGATGAACAAGCCTGAAGGAGTTAAGATTTGAGGGAAAGGTGAAGAGAATGAGCAGCAGAGGCAAGAGCCCTTGGCTTGATCTCCTGGTATCAGCACTGGGAAAGATGACTAACCTGGGCCACCCAGAATTGCCCATAATTCCTAGCCTACCACTCCCATTTTCTCCTCTGACCTCTTTGGGAAAAGAATTTCTAATGAGTCACGGGCAGATTGCCTTAGTCATAAGCTCAATAGGGGCTACTGCCTGGAACACAGTCATACAAATGATTTATTTGCACCTAGTGAGCTAATCTTATTTAAAAGTTGACACACCTATGCAGATCCACGAATAGCAATTTTCCTGTGCCCTACCTCTACCAAGGTCCAAGTTTGCTACCTTCCAGGTACTCTCCATTGTTGAAATGCATATCTTAACGCAACCCAACTTTTGTGGTTTTCTCACTGACCCTCATTTTCTTTTCCCCTTCTCTCCATCCAAAGCACACCCATTCTTCCACCCTGCTCAAGTCCATTCTACACTAGGAAATCTGTTCTGTTCTTTTTCTAATTCTCTAATTCCTTCCAATTTCAGATGGCTTGATGTTTCCCTCTTCCAGGAGTGTCCAACCCTCAACTGGCTATTAATAAGTGTAATCATAATGATCATGATAAAAATAACACTCATTTAGTCCACTGGTTATATACAACTGTAGGCCAGCTCTTATATTATCTTTCTATTTTATTTAATGCACATGACCAAAATTGTAGATATTGTGCTTTGTAACATAATTTTCAGAGGTTATTAGGGAAGAGAGTTTATGTTCTAGCTTAATAACCTTCTTCATCACACTGTATTCCTGACAAGAAGCCTCCACGAATCCCCTTTAGTCCCAGAAATCATCAGTCTTTCTCTTGAATTAGATAGAATAAAGTGTCGACCTGGCATATGGGCTAAACTCACCTTTCCAAATTTCATACCCTCAGGTTTTCCCAGAACACTCACATACAGGTGGGCACTAGCAGAATAATAGGCCTCAGAAACAATTCCTTTTGGTTCCCCCAGAAGTGACCCTCTCAGGAAGAACTTAATCTGACTTTCCTTATGGGAAATCAAAATGTAATGTAAGCATCCTTTGACCTATTCCACTGGTCTTAGAGTTTACAACTAGGGCTCTTTCCTCTCCCTATTTACTTTACACATGTCCTTTCAGGTTTACAGTTTCATTTATAGATACTGAAGGGTGATAGTAGCTAAAAGGCAATTCACTTTTCCCTTCTGTCCAAAGTCGGCAATCAGCTGTCATCAGGTCCTGAGTGGGGAGTGTTGGGGCCTCTCCCTGTAGGTAAAAGTGTCCAAGTGCAAGCTGAATGACCAGCTGCCAGAAGATTCTACACTGACTGATGACTGAAAATCAGAAATCTTAGACGTTATTCTACCTGCAATTCTATGAGTCTCTTTCCCATGCATGGGGAGAGAGACAAAGTGAACAAGTCCAAACTCCTAGAGCCCTCATCTTGGCACTTGGTCAATTCCTGTCTTGAGGATTTCCTGCATAGATACCTTGTCTTTTTAACTAAGCTATAAGTTCCCCAGAGGCAAAGTGTACCACCACCTTTCTCCTTCAGATCACAATAGGTAGTCTACAGCTCAGTGTTTAAGAAGTGCTCATTCAGGTTGCTGTGAAATTCATGATTTTGTTCTTTTTTATAGCTGCATAGTATTCCATCATGTATATGTACCACATTTTTTTAATCCAGTCCTCTTTTGATGGGCAGCATGGTTGGTTCCAGGTTCTTGCTATTGTGAACAATGCTGCAATAAACATACGTGTGTAGGTATCTTTTTCATAGAGTGATCTGAGTTCTTCAGGGTATATTCCCAGTAGGGAGATTGCAGGGTCATATGGGAGGTCAATATTTAGAGTTTCTAGGAATTGCCACACTGTTTTCCACAGAGGTTGGACTAGTTTGCACTCCCACCAACAGTGTAAAAGTATTCCCTTTTCCCCACAACCCTCTCCAGCAACTATTATTTTTTGAGTTATTGATAATTGTCATTCTGACTAGAGTTAGGTGGTATCTCAGTGTGGTTTTGATTTGCATCTCCTTGATGATTAGTGAGGTTGAACATTTCTTCATGTATCTGTTGGCTACTCAGATGTCTTCCTTTGAGAAGTGTCTGTTCATATCTTTTGCCCACTTTATAATGGGGTCATTTGTTTTTTTCTTTTTAGCATGTTTGAGTTCCTTGTAGATCCAAGATGTTAAGCCTTTGTCAGACCTGGAGTTGGCAAATACTTTTTTCCAGTCTGTGGGCTGTCTCCCTGCTCTCTTGATAGTTTCTTTGGCTTTGCAGAAGCTTGTCAGTTTAATGAGGTCCCACTTGTCTATCTTCTCTCTTATGACCTGTGGGTTTCAGGTTTTGTTCAGGAATTGGATGCCAGTTCCAATTTCCATAAG